>CM042445.1:28321333-28361333 GCA_023631565.1 Gymnocephalus cernua
CACATTCTCACTTCCAACTGTTCACATATGGCAACTTGGTCAGGACGCTGTGGCGTCATGTTTTTACCGCTCTGGGTACCCTATTGGCATCATTTGGCAATGTGCAGGGTATGGGTAGATTTAGGCAACACAACTACTTGGTTAGGTTTAGGAAAAGGTCTTGGTTCGGGTTAAAATAACTGATTCATTAGTTAAGTATGCTAAGTACTTAACTCACATAACATTAGTTAAAAAAAAGTCAATGTTGATACATGGTTTCACACGGGACACAAACAGCGCTCTCCCAGTTCCACCCACCCATCCACCCAGGTACATACATCAGGTCAGCGCGCTGTGGGCGAGCAGTTGAAAGCCCACTGCGTCATTACGAATATAGGTACGCTGCAATGCCGGTGGTTGAGGTCAGACATTGACCATGACTGGTTAGGGTCAGAATAGCCCATTGGTCAGGGGAAACAACCTGAACAAATTGGGTTCTGGTGCCTCGCTGGAATACTACACAGAGCTTTCTTACCAGGAAAGCCAGTGGGGAGCCCGGTGCGGCGGCTCAACAGCGCCCTGCGTGCCGGTATCAGACGCTGTGGGTCATACGACCAAGCTGCCGTATTTCACAAGTTGGGAGTGAGAACAGGTTGTCTCCACTTTTATTCACATTGATCCTCAAGTGGATATTGTGGTGGCAAAAATATAAAATTTCTATCCAACTCCTATTATGACTAGCTTCATCTGTAAACTGTACCTATGTCTAATGTTACTTAAATATGACAGCACTAACACTTTTTCCATTCTTTCTGGATTGCATTTGTTGTAGTCAAGTTTCAGTTTTTTATTTTACTGTAAAACACTTCCTTCCCTTATCCTGAGAAATAACCAGTGTAACACCTATTACAAGTTGCCACTGAAGCCACTTCCCACCATCTGTTTTTGTAAAATCGGTTTGAAACCAGCAGAATGGTGTGGACACAAGCTCAGCCTGCCTTCTGATTCTATTGTCTCAACATACATTGTCTTAACATATACCAAAAATATACGCACCAACTCCTCTATAAGTCACTGATTAATTTGTTGTATCTCACTCTTTGAAAGTAAAAATAACAATGTGTGGTTGTAGTGGGAGTTTCTCCGTGTGCCAGTGTTTAGCACTGGTTCCTCTATCCTTTCCTTCCTCACCAGCTGTTGAAGCCCGTGGGCCTCAGGCGTCTCTCCAGCTCCTCCTGGCTCCTC
Source organism: Gymnocephalus cernua (assembly GCA_023631565.1). NCBI lineage: Eukaryota > Metazoa > Chordata > Actinopteri > Perciformes > Percidae > Gymnocephalus > Gymnocephalus cernua. Next base: position 28,322,558 of record CM042445.1, read on the forward strand.
TTGCAGGCCTCCATGTTCAGGTACTTGAAGATGTGGTATTTGCCCTTGGAGCAGATCTGTGCAGGCGGCATTTGCAGTGGGTTGTTGTCAAGCATGATGTTCTGGAGATGCCGAAGATGGCGGTAGCACAAGGGCACGTGGGAAACGCGGTTGCAGGACACATCGAGCCGGACAAGGGGGAGCTCCGATATTTCTGGATGGTGCAAAGAGAGGGTTTTCATTCAGTTTCTTACCTACATTCATTGTGTGTATCCTTGAGGTTCAGCAAAAGTGTTCTTTCTTGCTCATAAAACATTTGCAAAGCCCATATCCCAAGTGTTTGAAATTCTACATTGTTTACATCCATGTCTACTAACTTGCAGTCTTCTTTTCCTGCCTTTGCTGCCTCATTGCAACATTTCTTTCACATTACTTCCACCTACTGCTCAGTGGAGTAGTGTGTAACCATTAGCAGGAATGTGTATTATGTCACCTGCTTGCATGGGTGCGTGCAAGTGTATTCTCGTGCACGATACAAACAAAAATGGGAATTCATAGATAAAACTTCTCCATAGCACTTCTGGGTCTGAATCTCTTCACATTACCTTTAAACTGAAACTTTAACTTTTTTGCTCCCACTTTATTTGTCCATTTAACTTCTTTCAGTAATTGTTTTTCCACTGTCACTTAACTTCCGTCAGTGTTTCAACTATATGTAATGTTTCAGCTGAAAGTTCTCAGCAACTCCTGCACACATTTTTCACTTTAAAAGTCTTGTAGTCATTTCATGGCTGTGAAAAACCTGCAGGAAGTGTTGACTTTCATTGACAGTAGCAATGTCAGGTCAGATATATCCACCATATTCCATAACAAATCTTCACTTTAACCAGTACAAATATTAGCAAGCTAGTTTTAAATTAATTTGTGGCCAAGTTTGAACAGAGAAGAAGCTGATGCAAGCGGCTCCTGTCCACTGGTAACCTTAACGAGTGGTCAGTGACATTTTCTGCTAAAGAGCCAGAGGATGAGGCACTAACAGTGTAAGATTCATTAGGCTTGCAGTGATGTCAATACTTGTACATGTAAACAATCGATAGAGCTCACAAAAGTGAAGCAATTACCATTGAACATGTACAATCCATAACATACAGAGAGCTATAGTTTCATTAGGCTGAACCAAGCTTAGTATTAGTGGATACCATATCTTTATCATCATCTTCTATAGTTGGAGATGCACTGAATACCACTGGATGAGAACTGATAAACTGTGCGGAATCACTCCATGGGCTCTGGACCAAACCATTGCAGAGGTTTCTTGGGTTCAGCATTGAGAAATGAGCCAATGTGATCACACTGGATTCACTTTGGGAAAGAGAAGAGCAGAGGAGGCTTGATGTCAGTGGATGGAAGTGTGTGGGCCTTACCTTGAGGCAGAGTGGTGAGCTGGTTCCTCCGCAGGTTTAAGTCCCTCAGACATTCAAGCTGGCCGAGCTCTGCTGGCAAACTCTGCAGCTCATTACAGCTGACATCCTGAGACACAGAGACACAGACAGACACAGATACATAGACAGACAGACACAGACACAGACACAGACACAGTCATCTAAAGCTGCCCACTGACATGTTGCACTGTCTCAGAAATGGACCTCTTGCTTTAAAGTAAGGCTGCACAATTAATCGCAATTTTATCAAATCACAATACGGACTAGTGCAATACCCAAATCACAGGAGGGGTGCAATGTTTGTTAAAGGCAAAATATGTGTCAAACCATTCTGAATGATGTATTGTGGTGCTGCAGAGATGTCCCAGTCTACAAATCCTCTCCTACAGACTAAAGAAAACATCTTTCTTTGGTACAGATCCTCGCACAAATCACACTATAATCATATATTTCAATAAAAATGAGAATAATGATACAAAAATTATCATTGTCTACAATATCATGAATCATATCGCAATCCCAACTATAGTCAAAATAATCGCAAGTAGATATTTTCCTCATATGGTGCAGTCCTACTTTAAAGCCAGTCCATAGTATCTGTTATAAAGTCTATGACCCAATAGGACATCCAAACATCTGGAGTGAGAGGGGGACACTAGTGGAATTCTATCTCGATCACAACAGAAATCAGTTTGTCTGATGTTGCTGATTGAGTTGTACACACAGAAAGACAGTGTTGATGAGAGACAGTAATGTGTGTGTGAGTGTGTATAGCATACCAGCTGTCGGAGGTGTGTGAGGGAGTGTATGGAGGCAGGCAGGGAACACAGCTTGTTGTTGCTGACTATGAGCACTCGCAGGAGGGGAAGCTCAAACACTGACGGGGGTAAACTGGACAGAAGATTACGACTGTGGAGACACACACACACACACACACACACACACACACACACACACACACACACACACACACAGACAGACAGACAGACAGATCTAATCACTGATACACTTGTTAAGAACATTAATTAAAACTATGAAAATGAAATGTTTTGTATATGTTCTTACAGTTACCTCTAAATAACTTGCGGCTACATGTAGTCTTTGTTATGTTTTATTGCACAGTATATTTGCTTTGAGCCTTCCTGTATTACCAACCACCTGGAGGGCTTCTCTGGTCTCCTAGCAACAGTACAGTTATAATTATAGTGTGGAGGAGAGAGGCGTGGCCGTGTGCTTCTGTTGTTCGAAGGAGCTTTGGACAGAATTTGTACAATTTCAACTCAGCAGCAGAAACAAAAAGCAGCTGCGCTTCACCCTGCACTGCACTCTGGGAAATGGATGCAGAGAATTCTTTTTGTGTGAATTGCCCTTCACTTGGCACAGTCTGCTCATAGTTTCGAGCAGACAGTTTTGTAGATAGAAATGATGGCCTAAACTTTGCAAACAGGGCCCAGGTAGTAACAAATGCAACTGATTGTTTATCAAGAGGTGAGGAGACCTGAGTAGACGGAGCCATCAGTGTGTGACAATGCTAGTGTTGGTGTGTCAGGGGACAGGCTGAACTTTGCTGTAAAACTGGTTAGAAAGAAATAGAAAGGGAACGGAGCTGGAGCGTGAGTGTGGTGTGGAGTTACCTGAGGTTGAGGTAGGTGAGGGCCTGGAGGTTGCCCAGGCTGGGGGACAGTGAACGCATCCCATTGTGGTAAAGGCTCAGCGTCTCCAGAGAGATGAACTGACAAAGCTCCTCCGGCAGCTCACACAGGCGGTTCTTAGACAGATCTGACAACACACAGGGGGACACAACATTAGCTGGCTCACCACAGTTTTTCCAGCATTCATACTGCTACCACACAAAGTAAAGTGCATACTACTTAAAGCATGACTCCTCTAAGAACAAACCCTCCTCAAGTCAAGCAACATTCTAACAGGGTAATCGGTTTTCATACTCCCACCTCAGACACACCCGCTCCGCCCTTGGTGGCACGTCAGTCTTTTCCTCACCGCTAGCACCCCCTACTGGACTCAACTGCAATTACCACAGTTACAGATCAGGGTTCATGAAACACTACTCCCTCTGCCCCCTTAGTGTCCTCTCCTTCACCCTACTGCCCTTCCCTGCCTCTAATAAAACCCTCACCTATGGTTCACTTCACACTATTATAACATATAGGGGCAACCGTCCAAGCCAACCGCTGTCTCTATTCCTCCAGTGAAGTGCTCCTCGGTGCGCAGGTATCAGGTATCTGCGCCCACTAGCTCGGGTACCTGCGCCCGCTAGCTTGGGTATCCGCGGTTGATGGGGCTGCATCAGAGTCAATCAGGTTGGTACTGTGAACGCTCGTCCCATTGCCAAGAAATCATTCATATCTTTATCATGGGCGTCAGTTTGGTTTGAAATGTGGTGGGGACAGAGACGCATTCGGAAGTGCATTTCCAGAAGTGGTGGGGACAACGACGCATTCATATTTTTTTTCTCTTTCGCGCAGGTCATGTTTTGAAAGACGTTGTCCAGGGGCCTGTAGGCTACTACAAATCAAGTTTAACATGCCCTGGATTCCTTTCAGTTCCCCAGCTACACTAACCCTAACAACTACGGTTAAACTGTGTCACAACGTTTATCAACTAGTTGAATCAACCCAGGGTTTCCCAATCTAGAGACGCGCACGTTCACATAAAAGAGGCGGTGTTTGCAATCAATCTACCAGAGCCACATATTTTACATAACAGCAATTCTACATAAATATGAAGAACACAGACACGGTTTACAAGCAAAAGGCAATCCAGTCGCTTCCTAGAACAGGAAGAAAAACTGGCAAAAAAGCCGACGCTGTAAATGTGTAAGTCACAACACTTATCAGTCCCTCCAGACAAATGCAGAGTTTTGTGATTGCTGCGGGCCGAAATTCTTGATTATGCGGCACGTTTTCTTATAAAATGCGATGGAATATGTGGGATATTTGTGCAATTTTATGCGATGAAATTTGCAAAAACTGTGGTTTGATGAAAAAGAGGAAGAAAGAGATTCCCCCAACCATGTTGTCGGCAGGCGAAATTACGTCACTACATAACGTTCCCATGGCAACATGGGAAAATGGCTGCTCTTGTGTGAAGTAAACGCAACATTTTTCAACTTTCTGCTGAGATATATGTGAATTTTTTGCAACGAAAATGAGGGGATTATGAAATCATGCAAGCCCCACATATTTTGCGAGGAAATTGGCAATTTATGCGGCTAAAGTGCGGCGTAGCCTATTTGAAAAAAATGCGGCCCCCACATAAATATGCAGACTTTGGCTGATTATGCATTGAATTCTGCGATCGCATAATCACGTTTGTCTGGAGGGACTGGCTTATCAATCAGTCAGGCACAAGATCTGATCATAATTACACTTGTTCTTTCCATAAACTGTCGTTAGTCTATTCAGTTGCAACCCTGGCAGTGGGAAGCGATCGTGAGCAAATAAAAAATATAAAAACATAATTCAAACCGATGCGCGCATTGGCAACACACGGCTCAAGAAGTTTACAATAGGCCTACGTTATTCCCTCCACTGAAAATCTATAGGCCCTACCTTTCATAAATACCCATCAGGGAATGTTAACGGGGTTGTCACTCTCTAAATGTTTTAACTTTTAAGAGCGCATCTCTCTCTCTCTCTCTCTCTCTCTCTCTCTCTCTCTCTCTCTCTCTCTCTCTCTCTCTAATACAATAAAAATGTATTCAAAAATGTGATGATGTCCGACTCGTTTTATGAAGAAGAAAGCCTTAAGTTTTCAAAAAGCATTAGGCATGACCCGCTATGTTCTGCTTCGTACCATGTTGACAATATGACATGACGTGGTTTAATGTACCTAAACAATAATAATTTCTCTCTCATATTGCTCCTTATAACCACCGAAAACTCTGAAAAAATCGAACCAAAAGTCCAATTATTATGGACGTTATCTGACATTAAGCTTGTTTCTGCTTCACATCTTCAGCAGCAGCGGCTGTGGGTTGACTCCCCATGGTTCTCATGGGCTTAATATAAGTGAAAAAGCTTAACGTGGTTTAATGTCCCTAAACAGAGATCAATGATCACATTTCTCTCTCATATTGCTCCTCATGTACAGTAAGTGATCTTATGTGTTATGAACTTTGTTTTTTAACTAAATTGAGCTTGAGGTTTAAAAAAAAAGTGGTGGGTACAAAATGACTCATGACAAAATCTGGTGGGGACACGTCCCCACCGTCCCCCCCTAAAACGACGCCTGATGAATGATGAATTCCAGTCAGGCTTTCGTCAGAAGCCCTCTACAGAGGCCGCTCTCAGAATTACAAATGGCCATAATTAGTTTACACATTTAATTTGCTAGTATAGTGGAAACAAATAACTTAAAATAATTATAATTAAAGTTTCAAGCTAAAATAGATTCCTGGAATTACTTGTTTAAGGAATGGAAATTCAGTAGAGATGAGAATTAGCATTCCTCGTGGTTCCTAGAGTCTCTAAAAGTAGAACGGGAGCCAGAGCCTTCAGCTACCAGGCTCCTCTCCTGTGGAACCAGCTCCCAGTCTGGGTCCTGGAGGCAGACACGGTCACCACATTTAAGAGTAAACTTAAGACTCTCCTCTTTGATAAAGCTTATAGTTAGAGCTGGCTTTGCCTAAGACCAGTCCTTAATATATTACTGTATTACTTTCCACAGTTAAGAGTAGTGTAACAGATTACAAAATCCAAGTAACGCTGTGCAACTGTGATGGGGCAGCGGAAGGAATATAAAAAGTAGGGCTGGGCAAGTTAACACGTTATTATCGTGTTAATGCATTAATTAATTAACGCCGACAATTATTTTATCGCGCGTTAACGCGGTTTTGCGGATGGTGTTGCTAAGAACTTGTAATGTACAGTATTATCAGACCGGCCCTCGCCGCCTCAAAACTCTCCCGATTGCCACTCCGCCTCTGATCCAAGGTGTGGGAGCATTTCACACTAAATAAATCGGAAAAGTGTGTTAATTGCAATATAAGCAAAAGCGACATGACATGGCACGGGAGCACCACGGTGATGATTCAGCACCGTAAACATGTTGGAGTCCTTGATGAGGAGGAAGTAGTGCTGGGCGGTATACCGGTTTGTACCGTATACCAGTATTAATTTCCCGTATGATATGAATTTTTCATATACCGTAATACCGGTGAATTGCCGCAGAGGGCGCTACGGCCAAAATAATCTGCGAGTGAGTTGAGATCGGGAGCCCTGTTAACTACGTACCCTTCTCACTCATGGTAGTAACTTCATAACACAACAGTTAACCCACAACTAACTCTCTTTTACAGGATAAAACACTACAGCACACAACTATTTGTGACTTAAACTATTTCTAACACTAGCTAATAATTTTACATTTATAAATTTACACCGCCGAACGGCATGCTGGGTAACATTATAGCTGCTAGCCGCTACAGACCGTTTAGAAAGACGGGAGAAGGAGACGGTTCAGAGCAATGATTAACACACTGGGTTTAAGATGTCTCGCCTCGCTGAAATACGTCCGCCAACCTACTAACAATATTCAAACACCGAAGGAGGCTGACAGTGGAGCTACGTTCACTCGCCACTTTTCAACAACAACCTAACTCACCTGTATCTCACCTATATATTTTTATATATATATATTTTTATATATATATATATATATATATATATATATATATATATATATATATATATATAAAAATGTTGTGGAGCCAAGCAAACCCTTTAGTAATCAAAGCTTTTAGTAAACATGATGACATTCATTAAAATGTTTTTGTGATATTCTATGTACTCCTGACAGTAGAATATTCCATTATAAACCTATATAAAGACCCAGTCAAGCAAAGAAAGAACATACCGTGATATACCGTGAAACCGCCAGAATCTTAAAAAATGCCGTGATATACATTTTTGGTCATACCGCCCAGCACTAGGAGGAAGGGAGTTCAACAGCAGCGTAAAGTCACTACACAATCCTACTTTAGTTCCGTTTTGAAGTGAGGAACGTAACGTCCCTCCAGTAGCTCTTCTGGTGCTGCTGTTTACTCTTATCCAGCTAGCTACGTTAGCGTTAGCTCGTTAATAACAGTAGTAAAGCAGGGTGGTATAGACTTTTTCACTCGCCTTTTTTGGCCCATTAATTTTTCAGTCTGTAGTCATGTATATATTCTGTGCTTTGGCCCATATCAGTTATTGTTGACAAATATATTTGTGTGTTGTACTTTTTTATTGCACTTGGTCATCTTAAGCTGTGTTTAAATGTGGTGTATAAATGAACTTAACTTGCACTTACTACAATGATGGTAATCATTTAATGAATAATCTTCAATGTGTGTGCGTGTGTGTGTGTGCGTGTGCGTGTGTGTGTGTGTGTGTGTGTGTGAGAGAGAGAGAGAGTGTGTATCTGCTCTTTGTGTTAGGCTACTTACCTTTACACAACTAGCAACTAAAACAACAAGTATGTATGTTAGTATGTATTGAGTTGATGTAAATTAATGCTTTTTTATTTTTTTTATCAGATTCAACAATGAATCAAAAAAATAATCGACAGATTAATTAAAATGTATTATTAAAGTAATGGTTAGTTGCAGCCCTAGTCCTATTAATGATAACATGAATGCCCTGGCAGTGGCAGTATAAGCTTTCATTTAGTATTTGCTTTGATTACATTGTTTAAGTTGAGATTTACACTAAATATTTTATTTAACTGCTACTGTATGAACAAAATGCTGATGTTAAGTGTTTGCAGAACAAATGTTATGGCACTTTAGTTCATATGGCAGAACATTTTTAAATAAAATTGCGCTATACACTACTTTTGAATTCATTATTGGATTTTGCGTATAACAGTGCGATTAATCACGATTAATCGGGGAAATCATGAGATTAATCGCAATTAAATTTTTTAATTTAATTTAATCTAAGCCCTAATAAAAAGTAATGTAACTGATTACTTTTGATACTAAATAATAAGTAATAGTATTACTTTTTTATGAAGTAATATACTTCCTGAGTAACTTGGCCAACACTGGCCCTTAGTTGTGCTGCTATGGAGTTAGACTGCCGGGGACTCTCCTCTCTCTCCATCTGGGTGCATTCATGTCCCAGTATCCTGTTTCCTGTCACCGTTAACTGTCAAATAATGGCAATATGCCATAAAAAATAATATGACAAAGAATGACAGCTTTCACCAAAATATGTTCTAATAAATAAATCCTCTTAGCCCTCAAGACCAAACAAAGGACAAAGAATGGAGGTTGATGGAATCAAAAACCAATGTTTTCGAACCAAGAAAAGAAGACTTGGGAAATGAAACATGGCTGAAGAATTCAGTAGAAGTGGATCCTGGAGAGTTAGTGTTTTACGTCCATAAAGTTGATGAGTATGAGACAATAGTTCAGAATGTCAGCTTTTATTTCCTAGATTTACATCTAGATGTGTTAAACAACTCAGGACATACCACCCTTTGTTTGAGCCTAATTTTTCAAGTGAGCAAAAGTATTGGAATATGTGACTGACAGATGTTTCTTGTTGCCCATGTGATGCTTTTTAGGTTGATTGTTCAAACATTAAATAGCTCTGCATGACTAGTCTAAGTTTTTATCCTTGGTTTAAACCTATAAGACTGCATTTCTTGTTAAAGAGGATAAAAGAAGACCAGAGAGCTGTCTATGGGAGAAAAGCAAGCCATTTTCAAGCTGAGAAAAGAAGGAAAATCGACCAGAGCCATTGGACAAACATTGGGCAATGTCCTGAAAAAGAAAGAAACTACTGGTGTACAGAGCAACAGACGTCAAACAGGTCGGCCAAGGAAAACAACAGTAGTTGATGACAGAAATATTGTGAGAGCTGTGAAGAAAACCCCCAAAACATCAGGGGTGAAGGTATCACAATCCACTGTTGGAAGAAGACTCAGAGAGCAGAAATATAGAGGCCATACCACAAGATGCAAACCACTCATCAGCAGTAAGAATCGGAAGGCCAGATTGCAAAGAAGTACAGAGATGAGCCGCAAAAGTTCTGGAACACGATCTTATGGACTGATGAGACCAAGATTAATCGCTACCAAAGGGATGGAAAGGCCAAAGTTTGGAGAAAGAAAGGAACTGCTTATCATCCGAAGCATACAAGCTCATCTGTGAAGCATGGTGGAGGTAATATCATGGCTTGGGCGTGCATGGCTGCTTCTAAAACAGGCTCATTCACATTTATTGATGATGTAACTGATGATGGTAGCAGCAGAATGAATTCAGAAGTGTACAGAAACATTTTGTCTGCCAATTTACGGAGGCGTTACCTCGTTAATCGAGTAATCTTTGCAGCTTTAAACACCCCTCCTACATTTTCTCGGAAAAACATCACCCTACTAAAGACAAAGACGTTCTGCCATTTCACCGAGGTTTGTAATGCCCTAAAATCATCTGGTTCAGTTTGATTATAAACATCACCATCCACCATCTTCTTTATTTTCTTTCCTCTCTCCCTCAAAAGTCTTCTACCTTCCAAGCATAGCCTCTTCTTCCCTAATGGCAGTATTACTGGGCGTGCTCAGTATTGACCCTGTCATCAACATATCCTCTTCTCTGTATCACTTTAACGTCATCAGGCTGCATGTGGGATGAATGGGAGCTGGCAGCAGACACAATGAAGCATCAACAGATAGCTGCAATTAGCAGCAGGATGAGACTCCAGTCTGCCAATGGCCGGCAGCCCAATGGCTCTTTATTGATCGCTGTTGGAAGCAGCGAGGCTTCTCTTTGTTGTAGGGCTTCTATTGGGGCTTTTATTTTGGAGGACTTAAAACAAGAAAGAAAACAGAATCTATGACAGTTAGATGGGCTGATAACAATGACACATGGTCAATTGAGTGTCATTGACTGGTAAGACATTGTGCAGCCTTATTATTTACATATTTATTGTTCAGTTGAGCATTATGACAATTTGTTAGTATCCTGGATCAAGGACAGAGTTTTAGCTTCCCAATACAGTTAAGTGTTCTTTCTTTCTGTTCATAGTCTCTCTCAGTATCAGGCTTTACAAAGGATTCAGAAAGCTTTTCTTAGGAGTCCTCAAGTTTTTCTTCATCAACCTCAGAGCTGAAACAATAAACCAGTTAGTTCATGTACAGGAAATTAAGAGGCAGATATTTTGATATGAGGTTGTCTAGCCTCCGTATGGTTATTATTGCCAAAGACAACCAGATATCTGGGCGCTCCACTATGGTTTAAAAAATAAGTAATGGTTTGGATGGAACTTGTTGCACAACCCGTGCACACACACATTTGTAATGCAATACTTGTAAGCACCTTTCAATGACTTAATACCTTCCCTCACCTTAACCCCTGTACTAAACATATTATCTTACACCCATGCAGTACTACAGAAAAGGCCCATATTTGGTCTTAACACACACACACACACACACACACACACACACACTAAAAGCTGTAAAGTTGAACACAGCTTTTCACTGATCTTGTTTTCCTTCAGCCCAGATGTCCTGGTAGCTAGAGCCAGACTGACTCACTATGTGCATCATGGGAAAAGCATGTGCTGTGGAATGGTTCAGACAGCAGCATGCTTGCTCTAAACAGACCTGATGGTGGTCCAGAGCCAACTCAACAAAGCTGCATGAAGAGGACCAGGGTCAATATGTCACGATGACAAGAAGTAAGATCCTTCCGGTTAAAGAGCTGACTCACACTGACCCTTCATTGGGTTTCCAGATTGTCTAGATCCAGCTGAGACAGTTCACAGCTGGCATTACAGTGAGTGTCCATTTGTGATTACAACAGTCTTCTATACTGTGAAATGTGGCTTCCTTGCCCAATGCAAACAGAAAGCCTTACAGCCAATGAAATAATTAGGAATAATTAGAGCTATATAATATATCGATGTCTTAGATTTTGGATATCGTAATATGGCATAAGTGTTGTCTTCTTGTGGTTTTAAAGGCTTACCAGACTGTTGTAACTATTATTTGCCTTTGCCCACTTAGTCATTATATCCACATTACTGATGATTATTTATCAAAAATCTCATTGTGTAAATATTTTGTGAAAGCACTAATAGTCAACACTACAATATCGTTGCAGTATCAATATTGAGGTATTTGGTCAAAAATATTTTGATATTTGATTTTCTCCATAACGCCCAGCCCTATGGATAATTGTGACTATTTGTTACCTCACTTTAAAGCCTAGTTTGATTTGCCATAGGCAAATTAACTGTGGTTGAAGCTTTGTCAGCGAAGGCTGGGAAATGCAAATATATAGCCTTATTGTTATAGGCTGAATCCAAGGTCAATGGAATTTTTTTGGCTGATTTAATGGCCAACATATGTAAGTGCCTATATGCATAAGTGGTTGAATGATCAACTCAACCCTCACTGGACAGGGGAAAATATTTTTGCACTTCTCATAAAAGATCTCTTGTTGTGTTTTCTCTCAGTCCAGTCAGTAATGCCACCCTGATTAAACACCATAGAAGTAGGTCCCCCCCCCCCCCCCGCTGTACTGCACGCTCACACACACAGACAGACATGCGCTGGCCGGCTCCATACAAGACATCATTAACTTGATACATCCATGTCTGAGGCTCATTGACAACAATCGTATGTGGTAAGTCACTAACGCCACAGTATCCACTGCAGTTAACCATTATTCAAGAAACTATGTCATTATTAGCAATGTACAACAGCAAACAAATAGCGTTACTGCAGAAGTTATAATTGATAATATACGTTATTCTAACTTTAGCTAAGTGACGTTTTAGCTAATGACGTAAGCGGTCAGTCTCCTCTCCTCGCTTATGTTGACTGACATATCCCGTTGCTTGTTGTGAAAACAATGTATACGTTAATGTATGTAATGTTATATATAACGCATATAAAATTAGCTAACGTTAGGGAGGCTATGCTGATTTTTAACCAGTGTCATTGCAGTGTGGGTTCATAGATGAACAGTGTTTGGCTTCCCTCTAATGCACTAAACACTAACATTAAAGCGTAACTATCGCCAAAATACAACCTAGGGTCTTTTTGCGAATGTACGTGAGTCAAACTTTAGTTTAAAAGCATATTTAGGACAGAATCGACACTTTTAAGATTTACCGTATTCTCGTTTTTCGGTCAAATGGTCTTTTGAATGGGAGAGCTAGGGGCACTTTTATGCTAGTCTCAAAATATCTATTTTTAAACACTAAGAAGACTCGACACAACATGAGACTTTGCTCCAAGTATCTCCAGGAGCTCTACACATTAACTTCATTGAGAACATTGTTTGTGGACCCAGAGTTTACTAAAAAGAAAGGTTTTAACAACTCACCGGAGCTCTTGTTGTTTCCGGTCGCCGCCGTCTCGGCAGTCAGAACGAGTCAATATCAAAACAAGTAGCAACAAATTTAGTATATCCCTTGTGCTCCGGTGGAGTTAATGTGTAGAGCTCCTGGAGATCCTTCGAGCAAAGTTTAATGTTGTGTCGAGCCTTCTTAGTGTTTATTTGTTTGTTTTATAGCCTTATGTTCTTCTTTTGAAACCTGTCTTGTACTTTTCAAAGAATGAGTGCTTAAAGAAGAATTTCGGTCTCTTTCCGAGGGAACACAGGAAATCAGGAAATAAACAGAGGTATGGATTAACACAACTTTGATGCCTTTCTGTCACATCTACTGCAGTCAGATTCTCTGTGTTCCCTCTGGAGGAATCACTGCACATGGGTAGGACCTTGTAATGACATTTCAAACATGTTTAGAGGCTAAAAACATATTTAAAACCTGCCCTGTTTAAGCCTGTTGGGTGCTAACGCTAGCTGGGGGATAACCCGGTGTAGGCAGCACTGATTGTTTTTGTTTTTCTTGCTAATGACAGCACTCCAAATTTACAAACAGAGCTACGGGTTGAAATCGACCAGAATTCTCCTTTAATGTCCTTTTTTGACAACATTAATATTGCATGTACAGGATGGATACTCTATTTGTAATAAATACTTTGAAAATGAAATGTCCAAATTCAGGGTGCAAAGTTTTTTAAAGAGATGTAGGTTAGAATAGAATACATTGTTATTGTCCACCAGGGTGGTGATCAATACCCTGTCCTCTACCTGTAAAAGCTATAAACCAGTTCAACAAAGCAACCATATTTGCTTCATTTCTTAAATGACTCAAATGTTTATGCTCCATCTGATTTTGTGTTGTGAACATTTGTGAACTAAACCCCATCTTTTTTACAGTGCTTTGTGGGTGTGGCTTTCCAAGTCAGTTAATATTGGGTCTCTGCTGACAGACCTAGTCCCACGTGCACCTAAATGACACAGCCGGCCAGTGCACACTCAGGCTACAACCTGAAAATGCAATAATAATCACAATACTTCTTTTTGGAATTGTTGGATCTTTGTAAATAATAGTGTGGTCTAGACCTACTCTATCTTTAAAGTACCTTGAGATAACTCGTTATGATTTGATACTATGAATCAAATTTAACTGAATTTATTGATTCCCTTAGAAAACATTGTTCAGTTACAGTTAGGGTGTTCTGAATGGAGAGAAAACAATTTCAAACAGGGAAAGTATGAAGTGAAATGTCGCAGTTCAGGGTGTTTTCACTGTTGATTTGTTTAATTTGTTAAGTTCAATACTTGCAACATCTTTCCAAAAGATAATAAGTAATTGTGTTAAATAATCGTGATTTCAATAATGATCAAAATAATTGCGATTATGAGTTTTTCCATAATCAAGCAGCCCTAGTTACAGTTTCTCACAGTCAGATTTAGTGCAAAAATAAGAATAAGAAAAAAAAACTAGAACTGCAAACAGTTATGACGGGGTCCAAGCCACTGATGCAAGTCTGATTCAAGGAACACGTCGATGTATGGCTTTCTAATGTGCGATGTGTACTGTGGGAGTTAAAGGCAAAAAACATTATAGGCCACCTAGTGGTCCACGTGTGTAATTGTTGGTAGGTGATGTCCATGACCCATTGTACATCTACCCTGTAAATTTAAAGTGGCTCACATCAGTGTAAGGGGTGAATCTAGACGTGAGTCTCATAGGCCATGCCCACTATGACCAATCAGTACCCCACGGTAGAGGTGGTCTCAGGAGTGACCCTAGATGGTACCCTCCAAATTTGGTAAAAATCAGATGACCCGTTCATGAGCTATACACTTTTTGTACTTGTAGCGCCCCCTAGTGGCCAATTTTCGCAAAATGCCTCCAGAGGGTCATGGGAAAGAAGAATCTAAAGTTTCGCGTTGATAGCGTTTATTTTGGCCGAGATATGGCAAAGTTGGTGTTTTCATAGTTAGCTACACAAATTTGTTTGTTTTTGTCAGGTTGGTCTGGAGGCGCTACCTGCCAAGTTTCGTACAGATCGGTCGCACGGTCTAGGAGGAGTTCGAAAAAGTAGGTTTTTGATAAATCGCGATTTTTCACGCATAAAAGTCTAGGCGGAAATGGGCGTGGACGAGATTCAGTTAGATCCAGGGAACGCGTGGATATGTGAATTTTTAATGTGCAATCTACGGTTTCGAAGTTATAGGGTCAAATGCGTTTTTTCTGCTATAGTGCTACCTAGTGGTGGAAGTGGGTAAATTCTTGCTGCTGAGGTCCTTGTGGGGTTCTGGACCAGTCCTGAAAAGGAACTTTTATGCGGAAAAGAATAATAATTACGGAGTGTCTATTTTCACCCCCGGTATGAATAGCCTCGGCCACACAGCTGAGCTATTCACACCCTGTGACGTAACAACAAAAACACGTTACTCGCGTGCGCCGAAATCATGGCCGACGTTCATCTTCCTTGACAGCAGAAACGGGCATATTAAGAAAGTTTTGTCTCTAAAGTTTATAACAATTGAATTTCTAGTGGAAAATGGATACTACATGTGCGCTTTCTGTCTTCAGTGAAAGCATACAACCGTTACTTTGTTAGTTAGTAGGCTACCGACTTTTTGTATACAGTATGGTTACCTAGCAACCGAGGCTTGAAGACACCAACAGTCGTCCTTCACCATACGAGAACTGCTAGGTGAGTGGGTAGAGCACTGAGCTGTGGTCTGGGAGACCTGGGTTCGATTCCCCAGTGAGGTTATCATAATTTTTTAATTTTGGATTGGATAATTTGCATGCCATTGCGCAAGTCATGGTGGTGGGGGAAGACTCATGAATATTCATTATGGGACTCATCCCTGAATGGCTAGTACTCGTTGCCTGCTCTGGTTGGGTTGGTTAGGTTAGTGGGATTGGTTATGGTTAGGGTAACCATATTGGACAGTGCAACAATAATATTCCAAAAAGGTGTAATACATGAGTCGTATGGAGAACTGTGTGTAAATATATGCTAATGTAAATGCAAATAGCATACATTGATATTTGTACCAGACGGGGTATTAATAGAACACATTGCTGTGTGCACCGGGGTACGAATAGCATTCATTTCTAATTGCACCAGAGTACAAATAGCATACACTGCTAATTGTACCAGGGGTGCAAATAGCACTTCTAATTGCACCGGGGTATGAATAGCATTCATTTCTAATTGCACCAGGGTACAAATAGCATACACTGCTAATTGTACCAGGGGTGCAAATAGCCTTACCGTTAAGGGTGCTCCGATCGATCGGTCAGCGATCAGTATCGGCCGATAATGGCTTTAAATAGTTTGATCGGTGGTCTCCATAAATGCCGATCAGATAGGCCGATCAGATGACGCACTACCATGGATGTATTAAGAGCGCACTACTCCTGAGAACATTTTCAACATGGAGCTAAAATGGCGGCGTCCCTACATTCACCGGTCTGGCAGTTCTACAAGGTGTCTGAACGGCGGCAGAACAGCAGTTGGCCCGCGGCCGGCTGCGGAACGAAGGCCGTAGGAAGGCGGCTACCGCTTTTGAAAAGCGGCTGCCACCGGTGGTGCTCCGGCAAACGTGTTTGCGATTATGCCATTCTGACGCTTCTACTGCCTCTGGAGCACCGCCGGTGGTCCGCCGACTCATTGCTATCTGGGAAAAAGACAATACATTAGCGATTTGCAACGTGTGTGCCAAGGAAATACCACGAGGCGGAAAGCTCCAAAGACATTTAACACCACCAACCTCATCAGACATTTGAAGTTTAGTCACGGAAAGGAGGATGAGGAGTTTTCAAAGTTAGCTAACGCTAAGGCAGAGCGGAGTCGTGTACCTAGCAGCTCCGGCGCCGCTCAAACAGCTGTGTGTGTGTGTGTGTGTGTGTGTGTGTGTGTGGGTCCGTGTGTGTGTGTGTGTGTCGGTCCGTGTGTGTGTGTGTGTGTGTGTGTGTGTGTGTGTGTGTGTGTGTGTGTGTGTGTGTGTGTGTGTGTGTGTGTGTGTGTGTGTGTGTGCTTTTTAGATTTTGAGCTAGGACAGAAAGCCAAACAATTACTGATACATTCTCTAAACATGTGTGACTGTTACGTAATGGCGTAATTTTCAGTTCATAAAAGTGATCGGTGATCGGTATCGGCCGATACGTCTTCCAGCAATCGGTGATCGGCCCCAAAAATCCTGATCGGAGCACCCTTAGTTACCGTAATAATAAAAAGGAAAATCCTTCGAAAAACAATAGGGTTCCACAGCCCTGCTGTGCAAACGGCGTAGCTTTTCGCTCTTCCAGACTCGGGCTTGGACCCCTAACAAGTCAATAAGTGTATGAAGTAGCATAGCTAAGGTGCAGAAATAAAAAGTTAAGTAAAAGTAAAATTAGGTAAAAATATTATGTTTTTTCACACCATTTTGGTGTGACAGTGGCGAGGAAAAACTTCTTTTAAAACAGACAGAAACCTCAGACATAACCAGATTCTTGGTGGGCGGGCTTCTGCTGCTGCCAATTGGGAATCAGAGACACTGATACAGAAATGATTTCATAATAATTATAGTCGTTGGCATGATGCACAGTGGCAATTATAGTAGCAATAAAGATAATCACTGGCCTTGTGGATCAGTTTGTTGAGTCTGTTGGTGTTTGCAACTCTCAACCTGCTGCCCCAGCATGCAACCGCATACAGGAGAGCACCAGCCACCACAGACTCATAAAACATCCTCAGCATCGGCCGACAGATGGTGGAGGACCTTAGCCTCCTCAGAAAATAGAGGTGAATCTGGCCCTTTCTGTAGAGTACTTCAGAGTTCTTAGTCAAGTCCAGTTTATTGTCTATGTGTACTCCCAGGTATTTGTAGTCCTCCACTATGTCCACAACAACACCCCAGATGGAGAAGGGGGGAGGGGGGGGGGGGGGGGGGGGGGTCACCAGTGCCTTCCCCTTCTCAGGTCCACTACCAGCTCTTTTGTTTAGACTGAGCTGCAGATAATTGTCCTCGCACCATGTGATAAAATTCTTCACCACAGCCCTGTTCTCTGTAGTGATACATCCCACTATCGCAGAGTCATCAGAAATCTGGATAGTCAGACAACGTCACCCTTTACCCACACATTTCCAATGCATGCCCGCTCCACACAGTGATTGGCCAGGTGTACAGAGGTGTGAAAGTGGGCAGAGTTTTAATTTAATCTTTACACAACTAGCCAGAGTTTAATCAATTCCTTTAACACAATCCAAAAAAAGTGTAAATTGCAAGCCGTTTATGATAGTAATTTATTTGCCTAGTTTCCTCAGTAAGAAAGTTCCTCAAGCACCACCGACACCTGCCATACTGAACCCTTTCTGTATTAATGCGACTAATGCATTTCTAAAAATTGGTAGTATTTACTGCAAGGCTGTTGCCCTTAGCTGTAAAATACTCCGAGATGTTCCTGTTATTTTGTCCGTATGGTAAAACACAGGAGGTTTTACCATGTTTTGTCATGCTTACCCAAGAAATACCTTCAGCAATAAGAGGATATTAGGTTTCTGAATGCCTCACCTGCTTAAGGGATGGGACTGAAGCATTAGGAAGGCATTAATAACCTGTATTTTTCATGAAAGACAAACGTAAAAAGAGTGGATGATTAATGCGACGTGAGCAGCTGATGAAGATCGGACCAGAACTGAAGAAAGACAAGGAAGGTTCTTAACCTTAGAGTGCAAAGAAGAGGAATGAAGGGGAGAAAAAGACAACCTCAACACCCCAAACCATGCTTAGCTGCTTAAAGCTGAGGAGGTAAAACATGTTCACACTTGCAGACTCTAAAATTAACTCTCATCTAGGATATATTTCAAGTTTTCTGATTACTGTTTCTGAGTTCATAAACTGTACGTTCATCTCATCTTACAAGCTGTGTGGTGTTAATGAAGTACCAACAATGCCAATTTCAAAAGTAGCAAGCTTGAAGATTTATTTCATGTCACTCAGCCAAGAAACTCACAGTCCACTCAGCCCTCAGCCTGACACGGAGATGCTGGGCCTCCCTGTGTGTACAAAGACATGTTTATGAGACTCTACTCATATCACGTTCTGAAGAAGGGAGGTGAGCTATAGGGGTGGGGGGGGAGGGGAGAATGAGATAATACTAGCAGGAGAGCATGGACAAAGGAGCAGCGGAGGATGAAATAACAAAGAGGCCGTGCATGGGGAAGCCAAAAAAACACAACCCCCGAGAGGAATGACTCAACAAAAAGGGGACTGCTGGGAAAGCCCTGAGTCACAGGGAGAACACTATGGTGGACTTCAAATGCTGCTGTTTACAAAGCTTGGCAATGCTGTCTGGAATAATATGCAACATTTTATGGTAAAATTTTACTTTACTTGTCTAAAGTGTTTCCCAGCAGTACAATGCTTGAGTAAACAATGCAACATTTATATTTAGGTGGGAATGAAAGGTTACATTTATAAGCAGTAAAAGGTGTCGCTGCTCAGTAAGGATGTAACGATGCATCGTGAATCAGTTCAAACCCATTTAAATGTGTAAAGATTACAACCGGTTGAGATAAAAAATTAAATGCGATGCCACTTTTAAACAGCCTAGGGCGCAACGCTAGCTAACATACAGCAGGTAACATTAGCCTACCATTAGCTAGTAACATTAGCTGGCTATTGAGAATGAGGAGATGTCGTCACGACACAGCGCCCCGCCCCCTTCCGCCATGTTTAGGTGCTCATGTTCATTGTTTGTGTTGGTAGCAGAGGAGGTTCTTCTGTTTGTCTAGATTCAAGATAATTAACTATTTTAGAATGTCTGGAACACACTGCTGTGTAAAAAACTGATTCAGCTCCTCACACGATTTTTGTGGAAATCGTAGGAACCACGTGTCAGTTTTTTCGTATAGTGCAAATTTTGACGTGAAATTAGTTTACGTGACTAACATGTCCTTCATCTAACACATTTACATGACAGGGGGTTACACAGTGTAAAATATATAAGATGCCATACATCTTTAAGGTGCTTTAGAATGAACAGTGCATTAATGTAACTATCAGCACAAATATCTTCTGTGTTTTGGAGCTTGTAGATGACCAAGTCTTGCACCCAGCCGCAGCAGAAAGTCTCGTAGCTTTCCAAGGACTTCATGCTTTTGAATTATTGCATAGTGTAATAACTGATGCCAAAAACCAAGTAATTAACAATCTCCACGTAGGTTAGAGTCCGGACCGGGCCGAATTTTTCTGTCTGAACCCAGACCCCGTTAAAATATCATTTCTTTCTCATACTAATGACACATGTAGCTACGTTTGTGTGGAAAGCCCGCTTTTATTAAACAAATGTAGGAAGGCATTCGGAAATGTCAACAGATGAGGTCATCAGCGCACACGAGGCAATACGCGCACGTAAATAAGCT
Organism: Gymnocephalus cernua; assembly: GCA_023631565.1. NCBI lineage: Eukaryota > Metazoa > Chordata > Actinopteri > Perciformes > Percidae > Gymnocephalus > Gymnocephalus cernua. The sequence goes on from CM042445.1 coordinate 28,342,723, forward strand.
GGTCAAATGTTCAACGTGTTAACAACAAGCTCACGTTAATAAGCTGTTCAAATGTTCAACGTGTTAACCTTTCCTGCTTGCTTCGTTTGTGGTAAAGGTGGTAAAGAGTCCAGTCTCTGTTCCATTGTGCTGCCGGCAGCTCGTATGTGTCGACGTGGTTGATATCAGCAGCTTCTCTAAGTACCTCTGCTTGGCGCTGGTAGTTAATTGGTTAATTTTCTTAAGTTTAAACACCGTGATAATAATTTTCAGGTCCGTCTCTGTGTCGCTCGTCTCGTACAATGTTGCCCCTGGCAACCGATAGTGTAGGCACCCAAAAATGGCCGACAAACTCAGACCCCTCCCAAATCGTGATGTATGTCCTCATTCTCAATACTCGAGCGTGACAGCGTGCGCGGGGCCGCCGTAGATTGTGCGCGTGCTACGAGCATGCACACGCATGCATGGAGACGTTTATGCATTTAATGCATTGTTCGTTGCAGTATTCTCCCAAACACCAGAGGGCGTACAAACCAAATAATCTGTGAATAAGCAAGAAGTAGTAGAAAAGAAGAAACTGGAAGTAAAGGAAAGCAGGTAACAGTAGTAAACCCATCCATGTTAAACACCCACGTACCGCCAAACATTACATTTATCTACTCTAATCATTAAGATGACTGTTGTTTATCTCCAAATCTAAATGACTGTCTGCCTGTAACACTATTAAGAACACTCTTTATATGAAGCTGTTTTTTTAGATTTGGCAAAACGATCTCTCATATTTTCCAAACCTCCAGCAAAATGTTTTATTGTTCTCCCAGTGTGGTGTCTCTCTCTGACCACATATTTAAGGTTGTTTGACTCCCTGTGGTCTGTACATGGAGAATAACACAGATGTGTGTAGAGGCGAACCTGTTCTTCCCAACCGACTGTGTTGAACTGAAAGCGCAGCGAGCACAGTGGGCGTGTAGTTACAAAAATTCAGAGGCGCGCCACGACAGCTCCGGTGTGTGTGTGTCGGTCCGTGTGTGTGTGTCGGTCCGTGTGTGTGTGTGTCGGTCAGTGTGTGTGTGTGTCGGTCCGTGTGTGTGTGTGTGTCGGTCCGTGTGTGTTGGTCCGTGTGTGTGTGTGTCGGTCCGTGTGTGTGTCGGTCCGTGTGTGTGTGTCGGTCCGTGTGTGTGTGTGTCGGTCAGTGTGTGTGTGTGTCGGTCCGTGTGTGTGTGTGTGTCGGTCCGTGTGTGTTGGTCCGTGTGTGTGTGTGTGTCGGTCCGTGTGTGTGTGTCGGTCCGTGTGTGTGTGTCGGTCCGTGTGTGTGTGTGTCGGTCAGTGTGTGTGTGTGTCGGTCCGTGTGTGTGTGTGTGTCGGTCCGTGTGTGTTGGTCCGTGTGTGTGTGTGTCGGTCCGTGTGTGTGTCGGTCCGTGTGTGTGAGTCGTGTAGCTAGCAGCTCCGGCGCCGCTCAAACAGCTGTTTCCCCGTGTGTGTGTCGGTGTGTGTGTGTGTGACTGACTGTGTGTGTCGGTGTGTGTGTGTGTGTGACTGACTGTGTGTGTCTGTGTGTGCTGAAGAAATGTGCAGTGATGGAAATGACATTTTTTAGATTTTGAGCTAGGACAGAAAGCCAAACAGTTACTGATACATTCTCTAAACATGTGTGACTGTTATGTAATGGCGTAATTTTCAGTTCATAAAAGTGATCGGTATCGGCCGATACGTCTTCCAGCAATCGGTGATCGGTGATCGGCCCCAAAAATCCTGATCGGAGCACCCTTACTTAATAACGCGTTAAACTGACAGCCCTAAATATAAAATAAAAAATCATGAAAAATACATAATTATCTCTATATGAATAACAACATGCACATTTTCTTTCAAATCAGCATTTTCTATTTACCAGCCACACCTTACCCTAACCCTTTGAGCCCGCCATTCGGTCTGATGTTGTTTGGGTTTATTTCACAATGTTGCCAATGACAACACAACTGTGTATGTGCTGTAAGACAGGATGTGGTGCTGGTGATTCCGGTTACACAGTTAGTTACAGCGAGTTGAGGAGCAGAAATGTAGCCAGAAGCTGAACACCACAGCTCAGTGAGTACATGTGGCTGAGAGCGCTGCATGGCCAGAGTGTGAGAATGGAGAGGTAACTGTTCTGTAGATGAGTAGTAACCCCTCTAGAGACCAGACCTAGCCTAGCTGAGCACAAAGACTGGAAGCAGGGGAAACCTGTCAGCCTAGCTCTGTTAAAGCTCAACAGCTGTTTCGTTTGCATGCTGTATGACTTGTGAAATCCACAAATGACATTTTTTAACACTATTGGGAGAAGTTAGCTTTATCTTCTTAGCCATTTCTGGACAGACAACTGCTGGGTGCAGTGAATGTGTGCACTTTGTGACTAACCAAAACCAAGGTGACTGAGCTAGATTACAAGACACAACATGTAAATAAGATTGTTTTGGGCTTGTGGAGAGTAAACTCTTTTAGTTTTGGTGGAGCTCCGTTGGCATACTCCCATCAAAGTCTTCTGCTCTTGGTGCTCAGCTGAAGACGGGCTCAAACTACAGAGGTTTTGGGCCAATTTAACCCTGACCTAGCATAGCTGAAGATCTCTGCTGGAGCCCCCTAGAGACCAGACGACTCATTTTACAAAAACAGAGAGAAAAGAAGAGAGATTAGCACAAGCTAGCAGCCACACTGAACTGCAGGCTGCACAGCAGTTTAAGTGAGTAAAGGCGGTGGGATTAGACCCTTGATGAGAGATTCATTTCCAGATGATAGGGAGGAACTCTCCTTTTCTGAGCTATTGTCTTTGGCAAATCAGGTCCGACCTTATTCACTTGCACTTCCCTAAGTCTTTCTCCTTCCTTTCCCCTTCCATTTCATTTCCCTCTTCTCTCTCTCTCTCCTTCCCTCCTACAGACTGCAGGCTTTGCTTTATCTCTCATATGCAAAGCTTAGTGTGTTTATGCAAAAGAGGAAATACACTACGAACACACTCTGAACTCCTGCAGCACCTAACTAGGACACAGAAAACTAGACTTGCATGGACAGAAAATGAAAATCCCAATAACTACTCATTTAGGCAGTTCAATGAGCCCAACATAGACTGGAATATGTTTTAATCTTACTGTAGGCTAACAGTAAGCAACATGTAGCCCTCTTCCAGAAACTGCAGCTTTTTTAGTTTCAAAATGCACTGAAGGCAGAGGGACGTTGTCTGTAGCTGAAACTACTCTGAGCAACAGAAGTGACAAACAAGCAAACCGATCCAAATCGTCATGGCAACAACATGGGCAGTAGTGTCAAAACCAAATCCACCACAGAAAATAAAATGCAGTATTTATGCAATTCCAGCATGGTCTGGTTTTGAAATGGTTTTATACCTTTATATAGCCTACCTTTCTGATTTTTAATACATTTGCAAAAAGTTTGAAAAACTTGTTTTCACTTGTCATTATGGATTATTGAGTGTTGATTGACGGCCAAAATGACAATTTTATCCATCTAAAATGGCATCTGTATCTATCTACACAATAAAATGTGCAAAAAGTGAAGCCACTGTATGATAATAAACAGATAAAAACCAAACTCTTTCCCACCACAAATACTACACATATAGCCTGGATCCCACTACAGTTTTGACACTAACTTTAAACTTGTTAAAAAATGGATGGTTTTTATAATAGCTGGTTTTAGGACGTCCAGCAGCCCCCTAGTTCAGGACGATTCATGCTACATGGCATCGTTTGGATTTGAACAATTCTGATTACAATTCTTCCTTTCGATTCCGGTTCTTATTGATTCTCGATTCCGATTCTTTGAGGCTTGGAGTTGAAATGGGTCACATGCCTATTTTCACAAATAAGAGGAAAGTTTTATTTTGATTCAATGGTGGGTTGCAGTTTTACAGCTTTTTCAATGTAAAATAAAACCACACTAGAGCGCTGCTTACTGCGCTCCAAGGCTGCAACACAACAAGCGCCTGACATTTACATAAAAATGTAAGGAAAATAAATATATGTATGTATGACAGAGGTAGCTTTGTTCCTTTGCCTTGATTCAAAATAAAATGTGTGAAAAGCCAGCTGACCAATGAGGAGTCAGGGGCCGCTTCGGAAGCCAAAAACGTGCGCATATTAAATTGGGACGCGATGATCGGATTTGAAACCAAATCCTTTAAACGATTACAAACGATTCTACTGGAATCATAATTTATGAAACAATTCCAAGTAGGAATCGGTTCTCGATGCCCAACCCTATATGTGCATAGATGATAATAATAATAGTATTTAAGTATGATATTGTAATTTGTATGCTTCACTCAACCATCTTAAAGCATTTATGTAATCTAAAAGAGCAGTATTTGTGTTCAATACTACTACATTACATTCATTTAGCTGACACTTTTATCCTAAGAGACATTGTTGTTGTTGTTGCTACTGCTACTGCTACTGCTACTACTACTACTACTACAACAGTTATCCAGGAGCAAGTGCTCCATACAACTTCCACACACAATGCAGAATAATGAATATGCATTCAACTCTCTTTTGAGCCATTCCAGCCAGACTATGGTCATGGTTAATCCCTGGTTATCAGTTCCCACAGGTCTGTTATACATCACTGCTCAATTACACCTTGTATAAATAGTTGTTATCTTTAGAAAAAGTTACAGCAACATGCTTCTCTCTTCGATCACAGCCTCTGAGACTGAGAAGAGCACATGTAATAAATCAAACACTAATCCTATGATAACTCTACAGCAAGTATTATATATGCCTCCACAACCCCTGCTAGGCCCCATGCCTACTCTATGGTGTGCCCATTTCCTCAGTGAATCAGCCATCTGGACGGCAAACACTGAGGGAGTTAATGGATCTGCTGGCTTACATAAGAGCTTCCATTATTCACCAAGCAGTCCACTCCACACCGTTAGATTATTTACACACACTCTTATAGTGTTACATTGTGTTGCAGGACAATCCAAGAGCCAGAAGGACTGAGTCTGAGGCCCATTAACTAATAGCAGCCTGCTGAGCCCGAGCACACAGTAGCTACCACAGATCAAGGAAAGTAGAGGCTAGCCGTTGGCAAACAGTTTCTAAGATGCATCGGAATACCCTCTTGAAAGATTATGTCTCGATGTAGAAAAGTCCATTCTCAACATTATGATGGCCTGTAACAGTTTGGTAGGACCGCGCTGTACGTTCCTTAGGGCAGAACCAGTTGGAAGGTGAAACATTTTGGAGTTTTGGTGAGGACAGCTGAGCGTCAGCAACCAATGTGTTATTTATTTGCGAATAAGGGCCGCTTTGATGTTATCAAGTGATTCAGAACATGCTGAAGTCCGTGTTCATGTAGGATGTTGCTGTGTTCTGTCTGCTGTAAAATCAGTTTCAAATCCTGCATGAACCTTAGTAAACTGCATTAATTAGTCAATCAACACAAAATAAATGAAAAATTCAGATAATTGATTTACCACTTCAGCAACTTTTTAAGTAAAAAAGGCAAAGAATCAGTGGTTCCAACCTTTTAAATGCATATTTTCTGTTTTATGATAGCTAATTGGATATCAAAACAACATTAAAAAACATCACTATGGGCTCCGGGGAATTGTGATGGGCATTTTTTACAATGTAGATACATTTTACAGAGACATTTTACAGTTCAGTACAGTAAATTCATTAATTATGTGAGAAATCAGTATATGAATTGATAGTGAAAATAACCAATGGTTGCAGCCCTACCCATACTGTGGTTGGTTACACCTGTCCAGGTGTACCTGCCTGTCACAGAGTGTGAGCTGGGACAGAAAAGCCAGAACAGAATAAGCAGGTGAGAAAATGAATGGAGATACAATTGAATGGGTTCCCTATTTAGAAGTTAGCTTGTGAATGCAATCTCACTCTCAAGTGTCAGATATGATGCAACTTTGCAAGTTCCCACCAGAACATGAAAAGCTTAAAATGCTCAGACAGCGTTAACAAACATCTGGCTGTTTGGCTGTCTCATCTTTAAAAGGTAACAGCTTGTGCAGGGAGACCAGCTAAATGCTGCGGACATCCAGGTCCTGAAACACGTCTATACCTCCTGACTGGATAGAAACAATAGCTATGAGCAGCGGGGGGAAGTGGCCCACGCTGCCTCCTCCACACATGCACCCAGCCAGACTCCAGAGCAGGCTATGTATGGCCCGGTATATGTTTGTTGGCAGACTGCTGGTGTTGTCCTACAGCCTTCCCTGTCTGTGTGTCTGCTTCTCTCTAGTTACCTCCCATGGGACACCAGCTGCTGCACTGAGAGAGAAAACACACCGCCATCTTTCAGACACAGAGACACAGAGAGAGAAACGTTCAGACTTGAAACTGGAAATACTGTCAATTAAAGCATGTCAAAGAATTATAAAACTGCTGTCCCATTGGAATGAATAACTGACTTCTGGTCCCTGTTAATGCAACAATGCATGAAGATGTGCACGCTACTCTGTGCTACGAGAGGGGAACTTCATTCTAGAATGATACAAGCCATGGCATTCACTAGCTGACACCAAGTACAGGATTTATCAGTTAATGAAAGATTCCTTCCAGTTTCCCCATGAATATCTTTGAGGAAATAGATCCATCTGGCATTTTATTTCCTGTGACATTTTCAACAAAAGTCCTTTAATAACTGTATTGAATTGAATGGAAACATGTTGGCTGACAGAAAGTGTGGAGAAACCAGAAAGGACTCAGAAGAAGACAGACAAAACAGAAGTGAAGACTGAGTGAAAAGACAGCCCACATCCGCAGCCCAGAGGAAATAAAACACACACACACACACACCGCACCAACATGCATGCAAGCAGTCTCATTTAATGACACAGAACAGATGTAAACAACTGAGAGAAGGCTACAGCCATATGTTGAGTATAAACTGCATGCATGCACGCACACAAGCACGCACGCACGCACGCACGCACGCATCTTGTAGCTTCTAGCTGCTACCTGAAAGATATTTGGTTTAAAGGGTAAAGAAGTAACACATCACATGACATGTTGAGATATGTTTGAGTCAATTAAATGAGGAATGCTTTGATTTAATGAATTCAACAATTTCAACGTGTTGTTCTGCATTACTCTAAAGTGTTACTGTTCTATTCAGTAACTTGCCAATGCACAGTGGATAGGCAATGGTTTGCATTACTTTGTTAAAGAGACCAGAGCTAGGCTGTATCCCGTGACAATTTTATTGACATGCCCACAGCGTTAAAGCCCCAGTGTGTAAGAATTTCTCCCATCTAGTGGTGAAATTGTATATGACAACCAACTGAATTTCACTTTCTAGCCCCCCCATTCCGAGTGTGTTATAACTCCTACGGTGGCCGAACCTGAAATTAGCGACAACCGTCCGTGAGTGTTCCTTCCAGTGTAATAATAGTTTGATGTTATTTTGGAACCATTTCATTGCTAACATCAGCTATCAGGTTCCCAAACATATGCAAGCTAATGATAGTAAAGTATCAGTGCTATCGTTATTCTGTATATTGTACCAGATTAATAGTGTAAGGCGATGTTTACAGCGTAGGAGAGAAGCAACGGAGGTTTGTGTTTTTAATATATTTCTCTGAGCAGCATGAACCATGTCAAAGAAACTGAAATGATCTCTTAGTGTCTCCATCGTTTCCACGCAGCTGTTCTAGTAGCTAGTCTGTGTTACAACTGCATGACATGAGTTGTCTGCCAGGGAAATCACGGCACATATGATTACGTTTATGTTACAAGGTAGACAATCCTTTTTCATCATTGACGCGAGGAAAAGTATAATAATAATAATAATAATAATAATAATAATAATAATAATAGGCAGAATTACCTGTTGAGAAGAAAGCAGGCAACTTCAGCGTCCCTTTTAAAATCCTTGCTCCTCATCAGCTCTTTCCATCTTGGAAAAGCCACAACAATATTAACTTTGGTCGCGTTGCTTTGCCTGTCTCGTTGGCGTTTTAATTTCCTCTGCGACTCAGTTACATGTCCTCGATAATAGACGCAACAGGCTTTCAAATCTGCCGGCAGTGAGTCACAAGTAATCTTCTCCCCCCTCCCTCCCCTGGCATACATCACAGTCAGTGCCACTGAGTGAAAAGCGCGAAATGTGGAGCAGTAAAGCCTGTATGTCCCTTACGGGCTTACATATTTCAAGATGGCGCATGGCTATGGAGCGTCTACCCCAGTTCATGTAAGCGCAAATGTAAAATTTGAAGCCAATAGGAATACTTGGAATTGATGGTGGTGGTCAATATTCATAAAAAAGGACACGTTTGTGAAGGGCAATACAGATTTTGATAATAAACAACTACAAATGTTACACACTGGGGCTTTAAGTATTGGAGCACAGCCAGATAACTCTCCTGCTTCAGCTTCCAGACCTTGGTTAGGAGGCACAGGGGAGACTTTCTTTCCTTGGCTCTTGAGGAGCTGCAGCATTTATTCATGGACAAATTGAAACCTACACTGTACATTTACTGCCACCTGGCCACATTATTGCTAATATCTTCTCTGATCGCCAACAGAGACAGTCCCAAAAGGAGCTCTGTGTCCATCATACGCTCTGAATAACATAAGGCACAGCACACTATAGGACAGGTAGACCGTTTCTTAAAATGTAATGACTTTCGTCTCATAAAAACCACAACTTTATTCTCTTAACATTGACATTTTTCTCAAAATGCTACTACTACTTCTACACAGATATGTGGAATATGTTTTAAAAGTTTTGAACGTGAGCAGAAATCTTGCTAAAACACATATGAGCTAATGAAGTCCAATGGTTTATAAATGAATTCATGTAGGCTATCATTGACGTGAACAGGTGCCACATGCACATTTAAAGAGGTTACTTCCCCAAACAGACGACACAAAAGAGGACAGAAGACTAAATCATTCCCATGTGCTGAGTCAGCAGAGATTCAATGAGAGAACCTGATCTACAGAATACAGCCTGAGAGCCTTCCTGCCATTCCATTCATATATGTTCAATTGTCACCATCTTGCTGAATTCTGTGTTTTCCTTTACATGAATACAGACATTCCCAACATTAATTGGTGCACACAAATTTACCAGAATGTAGGAAATAAAGTGTTCAACCCTCAAAACGAAGTCAAGATATTTGCCCACATCTTTCAGTGGACTGACCAACACTGTCATCCCTAATACAAGGTCGCAAACAAAGCTAAAATCGACAGTAAAGGGCCGGGGGCCGGACTCAGGCCCGGGCCGCTCAGGACTCAGCCAACATGGGATGAGCTAGAGGGGTCCCCAGAGCTAGCTCCTAAACTACACTGGTCTCCGAGTCCCTGCACAGAAAGGGCTGAAGTCGCACTGAGGAGCTCCACTTCTTCTAGACATTAGTGCCTGAGAAGCAACTAAAGAAAATAAACAGGAATTTGGGGGTTTTGACTACAGACACAGGGTTACAGTGTTAAACAGTCTGAATAATGGCAATAACAGAGTTACTGCCATGGCCTTAAAACTGTTCAACCTAAAGCCTAAACAGCACAAACCAACACCATGGACAATGAAGTATTTCATTTCAATTTACACAATGTGGAAAAGGACACACACACACACACCTACATCCATTATTTCTCAGTCAGTCAGCTGCTGACCTTCAGCTGTGCTATGCAGAGTTTGTGTCTCTCACTCCCCCAGAGAACATATGAGAGCGCAGTTTCATTTATTAACTTTGTGCCCATGCAACATCTCCATTACTTCTGTTACTGAACAAACTACAATTGCATTTACATGAGCTGCTGTTGGTCCCAACAATCCTTTTTTAATAAAGTAAAGAAGTAACAACTCAATATCTGTATTACTGAAGGGATGTCCCGATCCCAATCTGAGTTGTTATGAAAATGGTAAGGGTGCTCTGATTGATCGGTCACCGATCGTTCGATAATGGCTTTAGATAGTTTGATCGGTGGTCTTCATAAAGGCCGATCTGACAGGCCAACAGATGACGCACTACTCATGAGAACATTTTCTACATGGAGCTAAAATGGCGGCCTGCCTACATTCACCGGTCTACAAGGTGTCTGAACAGCGGCAGAACAGCTGTTGGCCTGCGGGCCGGCCGCAGAACGAAGGCGGTAGGAAGGCGGCTACTGCTTTTAAAAAGCGGCTGCCACCGGTGGTGCTCCGGCAAACGTGTTTGCATTGCGATTACGCCATTCTGACGCTTCTAATGCCTCTGGAGCACCGCTGGTGGTCCGCCGACTCATTGCTATCTGGGAAAAAGACAATACATTAGCGATTTGCAACGTGTGTGCCAAGGAAATACCACGAGACGGAAAGCTCCAAAGACATTTAACACCACCAACCTCATCAGACATTTGAAGGTTAGTCACGGAAATAGTATGAGGAGTTTTCAAAGTTAGCTAACGCTAAGGCAGAGCGGAGTCGTGTAGCAGCTCCGGCTCCACTCAAACAGCCGTTTCCCCGCTCTCGCACAATCAGCACGAGCCTACCTCTGTGCACCATCCACAAGTGTAGATAGTGAGCGACTTTTTAGCACAGCAGGGAATATTATAGATGAGAAGAGGAACAAGCTGACAAGCCAAACATGCAGAGATGCTTATATTTCTAAAGAAAAATCTGCCATTGATTCTATAACAAATAAGCTTTAGGAGATATGGCTCTACTAATCTCTATTCCTCTTGTGTCTTTATCATTAATCATGATGTGGAAGACCTCATGACAGTACAGCTGTGGTTCTGTTGAGCTGTAGTTCTTGAAATCCCAAGAGATGTGAAGTCTCTTTAAAATGCATCTAGATTTAAAGACTGTTAATTTTTTTGTTATTCGACAGGAAAGTTTTTGGTTTAGCTTCACTTGTATTCAGCCTTGATGTGGAGCTAAAAGAACATTTACCTTAGTTAGGATTAGTCTGAAAATTGACAAAACTACAAATAATTTGTTTTGCTGAAGAAATGTCTGCAGTGATTGAAAGGACATTTTTTTGATTTTGAGCTAGGACAAAAAGCCAAACAATTCCTGATACATTCTCTAAACATGTGCGACTGTTACATAATGGTGTAATTTTCAGTTCATAAAAGCGATCGGTATTGGCCAATACGTCTTGCAGCAATCGGTGATCGTCCCCAAAAATCCTGATCAGAGCACCCTTAGAAAATGGGTAATGGAACATCATTTTTTTTATTTTATTTTTTATTTAACCAGGTAGGCTGTTGAGAAAGAGTTCTCATTTGCAACGGCGACCTGGCCAAGAAAAGTGTAGACGTGCAAGACAACATACAATTTCACATTCAATACAATACAAGAATACAGAATACAATAGGCTACATAAAGTACAGAGTTAAGTGGGCATTACAAAGCCAGTGCAAAGTGAGGTGTAAGGAAGTCGATGGATATGCGAAAGTGATAAGGTAAAAACACGAATAAACATGAATAGACAGTCAAGTGCAAATTGTGGTATAGTTAGTGATGATATAACGCAATGTAAATGCTGAAATGTGGTGAAGCGTCAGTATACAGTTAGTACAAATAGTGGTCTAGTTAGTGATGTAAAACAGTAATAACACCGTAAACATGAGTAGACAATCTATATAGAGGCTGAATGTAGTAAAGAGTCAATATACAGTGCAAATAGTGGACTAGGTAATGATGTAGAACAGTAATAACCAGAGATGGGAGTAAGTCACACATGGGCAAGTCACAAGCAAGTCTCAAGTCTTAACCTTCAAGTCTCAAGCAAGTCTAAGTCATTTTGTGTGACAATCAAGCAAGTCAAGTCAAGTCATAGCTTTGGTCAAGCAAGTCAAGTCAAGTCATAGCTTTGGTCAAGCAAGTCAAGTCAAGTCATACAAAAGTTTCCATTTTTAAACAAGCTAAAGACAGTGGTTATAACTGCTGGAGTTTTATTTGCATTTTTTCCTACTCAATATTCAAAAGACATTGCGTCCAAGCCACATATATCTGAACAGTTTAAATGTATAAAGATTTAAAAAAGCACAGCCTAAAACTGATATTAGGCCAACATACATATTTGTTCAATATGCCTCAAACATGACATCAAATCATGAAATTCATTCAAACAATTCAAGTATAATGGTTTCTAAGTCAAATAATATTCTTCAAACATGCCTCACTTTTATGCGACAGAAACACATTTAACCTAAAAAAAACATATTCTTTAAGAGTAGCTGAATCCCACCACCTTTGCATAATTTGGAGAGATTGAATAGTAGGCTATATGTTAATATTTGTCAGTGTATTTGTGAGTGAATGTGTGCGTGTTTGAGAGAGAGTGAATGAAAAGTTATTAATATTGGTGAGTGCAGTGTGTTGTGTGTGTATGTGTGCCTAGCTTTATTCACATAATCTGCGCAAGTGTGTGTGTGTGTCTGCATGTGTGTGTGTGTGAGAGAGAGAGAGAGAGAGAGAGAGAGAGAGAGAGAGAGAGAACAGTTTGTTGTGTGTATGTATACAGTGTGCCTAGTTGTATTCGCTCTTACCGCCACCTTGAACAAAGAGGGGAGGGAGCCCTTATTCATGGCCCAAAACTGAAGGGAGTTCTGTTGATCACAAGCGTACAAATAGTGGTTCAGCTGAATATGGGGACTGGAACCTGAATCTCTCCCGATTTGAAGTATCTGATGAAATTCGCCGCGGTGGTGTTTGACATCGGAATTTTTTGTACTGCAGACCTTGTAAACTGCCGTTCGTTTCTTCTTTGCCTGGTCAGATGTGTAATCCTTATAGCCAAACTTTATTATTTTCGGTGCAGAGGAATCCATGACGTTAAATAACAGCCGTAGCCAGTCTCGTTTACTGCAGGTCTGCCGCCGCGTGGCGCGTCACCATAACAACGGGTTCCCGCGCATGCAACAGCACTAAAATCGTAACGTTAACTCCTCCTCAATATCAGAGGGGAAAAAATATATATTTATTAAACAGAAAGTCAAGTCATTTCAAGTCATTTGACTCAAGTCTAAGTCAAGTCTCAAGTCATGAATATCAAGTCAAAGTCAAGTCGAGTCTTTTATGAATGTTTATCAAGCAAGTCTCAAGTCCTAAAATTTGCGACTCGAGTCTAACTCGAGTCAAGTCATGTGACTCGAGTCCCCCATGTCTGGTAATAACACAATATACGTGAATAAACAGTCTAAATAAATGCTGAGATGTAGTAAAGAGTCAATGTACAGTTAGTGCAGAGTGTGGTCTAGATAGTGATGTAGAACAGTAATAACACAATGTACATGAGTGGGCAGACTATATAAATGATGAAATGTAGTAAAAAGTCAATATACAATTGGTGCATAATGTGGTCTAGATAGTGATGTAGGTCAGTAGATGTACAAGAACTCTATGACAATAAAGGTAGGGAGAAAAGTTGAGCATGCAGGGCTTAATTTGAGCCAGAACAGCCGGAACATGTTCCGGCACCTCCGACGTTGGATCTGGAACCTTTTTTATTGGATCCGGCACCTGCTGAAAAATTAATCGCCTAAATGCAAAAAATAAATTACTGTTTGTGTAGTGTTCAATGTGGTTATCTGTCTTGTTAGTCTTTATTCCCCATTGAAGTTCCACAAAAATCTTGTGTTTGCATTTTCGATGCATTTTGAGGTGAATTTTCAGGGTAAGACGGAGGGGGGAGAGGGATGGAGGGAGGGCAGGCACTTCAAGTGACACAAGCGCTTGTGCTGGCTGAGATTGCTGTTATAGCCTCATTTCACTCAGGGGAAAAATGTCAAAAAGACAACAACGTTTGCTTCACTCTTTCAAATACGCTGGCCAGTCGGATCCCAAACAAGCAAAAATCGTTTCTGTTGATCAAGAATGTGGAGACCACGGTGGGTTTTTTGGTTAATTTAATAGTCCGATGGATAATTGCTGCTTGTGAAAACGATTGTTGCAGTATACTTTTTTTTACATTTCGCACCGATGCAGTGCATGTTCTGAAATTAAAATAAACATTGCCCTGATGTGCACACAGCGGTGTTTAGGTTTTTGTAGTCAGAGTAGCTGTAGGCAGTGTCATTTTTTTTTTTTTTTTTTTTTTAATTCCGTTACCTCCAACCCCCGTTTTGAGTCGCCGGATCCACCCCCCCCTCTCTGTGCTCCGGGACCTCACACTTTACAAATTAAGCACTGTGAGCATGCCCAGGAAGATGATTAGTGCAAAAGAGCGTGAACAGATATAGGCATCTTTTCAAAAGGTAAGCTACTGTGCAAAAGCAACAACATTGCAACAGTGTTTCTAACAGTTGCCAGAGACGTCAGAAACCACGGGTAAATTGGAGATGTATTTGAAAGATAGAGACATTTTATGTAATTTCAACATTCGTGTACTCACATTGAATTATATAGCTAGAGTACCCAAGCTGGTTACTCGCAAAAATAATTGATACACAGCCAGTAAAGTGATCCCGACTGGTCCTGGCTAACCGGGTCTAACGCCGCCATGCTAACCCTGCTAACTGCTAACGTTACCAGAGGACAAGGCAAGCGGCCACGGCTGTTTACAACGTGTAGCCTGTTCAGCGGCCGTAGCCGACAATGGTGAGTTATTTGAAGCCAAGAGAGGGGGGGCTGTAAATCAGGAAGAGAGGACCGTGAGTTTGCAGTGAACATGCAGTTTTTTATAGAATCTATCTCCGTTGACTCTCGTTCATAGTTTTTCAAAATTCTGATATGTCCCATGTACCGGAAGTAGAAGGGAGTGACTTCGGCCACTTGTTCGTGACCTTCTACTTCTGAATGTATCGACACTCTGAAGCATATACTGCCCCCATCAGTTCCGGAAGAGGCGCAGCACCGATGCTGCTAACACTGGCATCGGTGCCAACGGTGCCTACGGTGCTTCAAAAAATGGGCATCATCTGTGTTTTGTCATTTTAGAACCAGAAGGTGTCGGTAGTATCAGTTCTCGTGACATCGCTAGTTAGCACCTACAGTGGTCGGACAGGAGCTCAGACAGACATACTTTAAAGGCAGTTAGCGAGATAAGGGTTTTGAGTTTCAGGGTTTTTTGTAGTTCATTCCACTCATTTGCAGCTGAGAATTGGAAGAAGTAGCGGCCAAAGAAGGTGTGGGCTTTTTGGGGTGACCAAGGAGATGCAACTGCTTGAGCGCAGGCTGCGGGTGGGTAAAGCTATTGTGACCAATGAGCTTAGGTACAGCGGGGTTTTCCCTAGCATGGACTTGTAGATGAGTTTGTACCAGTGAGTTATTAAAAATATGTTTTCCTTTTCTTATCCCTGCCACTAGAGTGTTGATGACACAGGCACTAGTTTTATCTCACCTTGATTACTGCTCACCAGTCTGGTCAGCTGCAGCAAAAAAAGATCAGTCTAAGCTCCGAACAGCTCCAAATAAAGCAGCAGAACTGGCACTGGCCTCTCCATCAGGTGCCAGGCTGAGTACAGAGAGTGTGCATGCCAGTCTCTCATGGTATCTCAAGAGGTTGGCATGCAACCTTATGAATTCTTTAGGAATATCTGTTTTAGTAAACAGCCAATTTGTCTGTACTCCAAGTTAAATGACGTGAGAGACCAATGCAGTTATAGTACACGGCAGGCTGCTAGGGGTTATCTAGTCAAGCAAAAACCCCAGACTGATGCAGTGTGCAGGTCTGTGATGTTTAGAGTCATCACAATGTGGAATAGCTTGCCAACTATCATAGTGGAGGCATCAGCAAGGCCAGTTTTAAAAGACTACTTAGAAAACACTTCAACTATAACTAAACATTATTTCCAACTATGGTGGACTATAATTGTCAGAATGTGGTGTTATTTTATTTGACACTAATTTACGAAATTAATTACAATTTACTTGCACTATATGTAGGGCTGGACAATAAGGAGAAAATCAGATATCACGATATTCTTGACCAAATACCTCAATATCGATATTGCGGCGATATTCTAGGTTTGACAATTGGTGCTTTAACAAAATATCTTCACACTTAGATTTTAGATAAATAACCATCAGTAATAGATATAATGTCTAAATGGGGAAATGGCAAATAATAAAACAGCTAGAACAGTCTGGTAAGTTCAGAAAATGACATCACTTTACTGTAATGCAGCCTTTAAAACCAGGAAAAGACAACACTTATGTCATATCACAATATTACGATATCCAAAATCTAAGACAATATCTAGTCTCATTTCACGATAGACATAATATCGATATATTGCCCAGCTCTAACTATATGTCTTGTTTTAAATGTATGTCATTTGTATGTTTGGTATTTTTATGTATATATGTTGTGATTGTTGTATGTGAACCCCAGGAAGCGTGGCTGCTACATTAGGCTCGTTCGAGATGAACTGCGCCTCGCCTGTAAAGTGGACGAGAGCAGGCAGCAGCAGCCGGTGGCGGTGACAAAATTCCACTGTCAAGTCGGACACAAATCTAACCAGCATGCATTGGGCGGCGATCGCCGGTGATCGATTCTGCGCAGATCTGGCTCGTTTCGAACGAGCCTATTGATAGCAGCTAATGGGGATCCGGATAAAAGAATAAAGGAAAGAATAAAAGTTCTTTAATATTGAGTAACTGATTTTTTATTTTCTACATTTCTGTCAGTGCTCAATTATTAGGTAGGCCTAAATTAAAATAAGAAACGCAAGTTCAATACATGAAGAGGAGACAGTGTGGCAGGAAGGTTTGGACTTGGATATAGACATATAGATAGATAATTCAATTTTCAATTAAATTTTATTTATAGTATCAAATCATAACAGGAGTTATCTCAAGACACTTTACAGATAGAGTAAGTCTAGACCACACTCTATAATTTACAAAAGACCCAACAAATCCCCCAAGAGCAAGCATCAATGCAACAGTGGCGAGGAAAAACTCCCTTTTAGGAAGAAACCTCGGACAGACCAGGCTCTTGGTAGGTGGTGGCTGACGTGCCGTTGGGGTGTTATGAACAATAACAATCACAGTAGGGCTGTCAACTTTAGTCATTTAGTCGACTAATCGGTCGATGCCGTCTTGGTCGACTGACATTCTCATTGGTCAACCAGTTGCATATTATTTTTTTTTTCTTTACCAATAAAGACATTTTCATTGATTTACTCCTTCATATTTATTCCTTTATAAGCAGTTATATATTACTGTATTCTAAATATAATTAGCCTATGTTTTATCCCCAACTTTAAATGCTTTAATTTCGGCTATTTTGTAACAGCGCCACAGTTTAGTGCACCACGTAGAACACTCGGGAACCACGTGTGGCTGCATGGCTGCACTGCTGCTTCGTGCTCAGTAAGGAATATAGGTAGTTTTGCTGTATTCATTCAGTTAGAACGCTACTTGTTTTGGCTTTAGTCGACAAAATGTCCAAGAAATCAAAATCTTTTGTCTGGCTGCATTTTACAAAACAAGATGACAAGACTGTGGAGTGCAAGCTATGCGGCCTAAAGCTAACTTACCATAGCTCAACGACCAATATGGCCTATCACCTAAAAGCGGTAAGCGAGATATACACGCGTCAGACAGCTTGCTACGTCTAATGTCTGAAAGTTTATATATTTTATTGGTTATGTACTAGGCACATCCCCAGGCCATGCCACAGGCGTCAGGAAGCACCCAGACGCAACTGGAGTTGGTCCGTCCTCTGTCGGTGGAGAGAAAGGAGGACATCACTAAGGGGATTGTGCATTACATCGCCCAAGATATCAAAGGGCCAGTCAATACAGTGGAAGGAGAGGGCTTTAAGAACATGTTTAAAATCGTCGAGCCAAGATATACTGTGCCAGCACGGGAGACTGTCATGCGTGCGCTACGTTCGCGGTTTGATGGACTTAAAGTAAATGTAAACCAGTTACTCCAATCCTCCGAGGCTGTAAGCCTCACAACTGATTTGTGGCCTTCGCTTAGAATGGAGGCATACATGACAGTTACGGCCCATTTTATCAATGCGGACTGGAAAATGAATAGCCTTGTGTTAGAAACAAAGCAGATGGATGAAGCGCACATGGGAGAAAATGTAGCTGCGCGACTCACTCGTGTTTTTGGCCCACAACATAAAAAAGGTGGACTAGACCTGCAGATCTGTAAGTAGCCTTAACGGCTTTATTATGCTGACTCAATAGAAAGTGTTTTCTTAAGTTTTTGTTTTATTTGTACACTTGACGCATTTGAAAATAGCCTAAATAA
Organism: Gymnocephalus cernua; assembly: GCA_023631565.1. Lineage (NCBI taxonomy): Eukaryota > Metazoa > Chordata > Actinopteri > Perciformes > Percidae > Gymnocephalus > Gymnocephalus cernua. The sequence goes on from CM042445.1 coordinate 28,360,873, forward strand.
TGTAACAAAACGAAAATAAACCTGCATGCCTTCCTACTATACAGCCTGTTATTATTAGGATTGTTTTTTAGGCTATATGGTTTTTTTGTGTGTTTGTTATAAAACGCCTAGATCGGCTGGACAAAGGTTAACCCATAGCTTTGAAAGTAAAGAAGAATATACAGCCTGTATAAACGAGAGCTTTTGTTAGGATTTTTCATTATTTGGCAGTGTTAGCAGTTATATTTTTTGTAGCGTGTGGTGTGGTCAGGTGCGTGATTGTGACTGTCACTATAGACCTAGGACAGAGCTCCTCACTTTGCAGTTCAAAAAATCACTTAATTTTCAAAGAATTGTATTATTATTATTATAGTTTTATGTATTATTGATGTTTTTTCGTTGTTTTATAAATGCTCTATGACAATTGTTCAATAAATGTTCAATCAAAATGCAAAACATCGTGTATTTTTTTTTAGTCGACT
>CM042445.1:28368833-28548833 GCA_023631565.1 Gymnocephalus cernua
GGTTATGATTCCTTATTGAGGTTCAATAATAATAGTTCATGGTAGGAAAAGCAAAAATGTAATTAATAACATTACTGATGGCTCAGTTCCATTTAGGTTTGGAGTAATGCCAGTAGCATGCCTGCAGCCCCCACCACACCAGATCTGACACTTTAAACTTTCTTCTTATTGGTTACTTTTCAGAATCCACATGAACCACTCTTCACATCGGCATGAATTGGACCCCCCCCCATAACACTTATTTGAACAGTTAATACTAAAGCTTGTCCACCTGTTACTCCCATTATTTCCTGACAAGCAATGTAGCATTTAAAAGATTATTATTTCAGACAGAGTCCACCGCAGTGCTTACTCCACATAAAACGCTACATTACATCACTTTCAGCTAACTTCACAGAGAACAATGAGGGCAAAACAGCATCACTGAGCTGTTTTAACTGAATATTCTCTGGTCCAGCTCAGATAAAAACACAACACAGAATCCATCAGCACGTTAGCATGTCCTTCACTACCGAGCCAGTTTGTAACCGTTAGGCTACTGATTTATCAGTTCAGATAACACACTGGAGTTGTCCTGCTGTTACAGACTGAATTAACCACAGACAGCTGCCTCATTCATGCACTCACGGCGGTGCACTGCTGCAGAATGAATCCAGGGAAAACATAATGGAGATGTGGTGTTACTTTTGGCATTAATAAAAATATTTTTCTAGCCCGGCGGTTATTATAGGGGAGACTTATTACCCCTATTTTCCACCGTGAAGCGGGCGTGAAGCTGCTCTCCGCTCCGCTAAAAGATACACTCCAGGTCTATGTTCACGCGAGCCCCAAGCCGTTCAGACAGCCGGGCAGGAAGTGAAACAGCGAGAGTATCCTAGGCATTTACCAAAAATGCAAATCTACTACTAATCTATACTCGTTTTCAGGTTCATGTATTTTGTGTTTCTACTAGAACATATTTACAGACTTTAATGTTCAAAAACTTTATTTTCAGCTCATACTGCCCATGGCTGCTGCACCTATTCACTCTCTGTCTGAGAAGCTCTGTTGGAGTGCCTGTCTCTTTAAAAAGCCCAGTCTGCTCTGATTGGTCAGCGTTTCCAGGTCTCTGGAGTCTCTGCATCTGTGCTCTGCTCTCGCTGCCTCTGTACAGTCCATTGCAACAGAGTACATAATGAGACTTTCTACGGTGAAAAATCACCAATAAAGGCTTCTAAACCAATAACTACACAACCGGACATGTTCCAGCAGGAATGTGACCCAAAACTGGGGTCAAGATTACGTAATGTAAACACTGCGATAGCGTGCCTGCCAGGAGCAGATGACCATGTATTTAGAAAACCTGCCCAGTATGACATCACTCTGGGCAGAGAGTAGAAAAACTGTTGAAACCAGAGCATTCAGAACAGTGGGAAATTTCAATATTTGAAGCTTAGGCTAGGTTTAACATGAACATCTGACATTGTAACACTTTAGATATGACAGAAACTACGGAAAAGCCTCATAGGCCTCCTGTGCTTTTCGTGCTATAACATGTCAAAATGTCTGCCATAACAATGATGGTTCCGTACAACAGTAAGTGTGCCAGTGAGCCAGTATGCACAATACCAGGGTCCTAACAATGGCACACTTGAATGGAATGCAGCCATTATTAATTAATGTCATTAGTGTCACCTGCGTTTGGCAAACCAAAATGTCAACTGTGCCGTAGGTCTTCTAAAGCTTAACAATGCAGAGCTCTGAGGATTCAAAATTTACTTTTCGTCCCCCAGCCAAATGACTAGTGAATGTTCACATGGATGGAGCCACGGTGTCTCTGCAAAATAGCCTCAGGAAGGAACTTGTTTTGGTGGAATGTGTACGTTCAAAGGTTGTTTTAGTTGTGCAACAGAAAACTCAGATTGGACAGATAGTCTAGCTAGCTGTCTGGATTTACCCTGCAGAGATCTGAGGAGCAGTTAACCAGAGTCCTCAGTGCAACTGCCCCTGTCTCCAGGTTATCTTCTGTATTAGCACTTTTTATTATTTTGTTTCTTCTGAATTGTATGTTTACAGCAAGACGGAACTAACTATTGGTTCAAGTGTTTCACCCGAGCGCCTTTTAGCGACGCACCGAGGAAACTTTACCGAGAAAGAGACTTCCTTTTCCACTGTTGTCGTGTTTAAGTCAAGGGGGCAGGCTTCTCTCCACAGAGTGAAGCCACTATGGCGCCATTTTGATGCTACCTGGCTCCTCACCGCCCGTTAGCATTCCACTGACTGCCATTCATTTTGGCGTCACTTTGACAGCGTTTGTTTATTTCTAAAGAAACACGACAATGTATAAAAGGCTCCATTACCTTGTATCTCACGTTATGGCTCCGTAGCAGACGTTTTTATAAAAATAGGCTAACGATTGTGTCATAACCACGAGACTTACTGTCGCATAGTAGAGGAATTACCGTATAGTACAGGAGAAGCTCGCAGGCAGTTTGGACTTACATTAGCTGTTTAGTTTAATTACTAATGTTAACTAGAATTTTAGTTATCAATAATTAGCCTGTGCCTATGTTATCTCCTTACATATACCTACGCTCTCCGTCTCTGATAGATTGGGAATGATTGAGATTTCTCTTGGCACAGCTACCAGAAGACTTACAACGTTCAGACACGTTGCTCACGTCACATCTACGTCATCAAGCTCAGTTTGCAGCTGCGCAGTAACGCTCGAGCCTAAACGGAGAAGTTCTTCTAATAGCCTTCACTGGTCTCCGTCCAGAGCAACGGGATCACTTAGTCCATTTCTTTAACTGTCTATGGTTTAACTGCATACATTTACAAGGAAAAAATAGACAGAAGATAGACACAGGAGATTTAAAAGGATGTTTAGTGCATCTTTGTGATAAGCAGCAATGAGGTTTGTTGACTGTCTATTCTGCTGTGAGGGTGTTTGTGTTTAGAGGTGTCATTTTTGGTGTAATTAATATATATATATATATATATATATATATATATATATATATATATATATATATATATATATATATATATATATATATAAAGTGTCTAGCTGTATGGGCTTGATTATAACAAAAGATGTGTGAGACATGCCATATAGCATTATTTTGTTAATGTATTTTTTCTTTCTTTAAACCAGTTCTCATGGGTTGACCAGCATTAAAGCCCTGTATTCTAATCAAGACCTCTTGCCTCATGCCTGTCACTGGAGGAGCTACACTCAGAAATCCACCGGAGGTTAGAACGCCAACACAAAGGAAGCCCAAGGCAACGGATGTCCGACCTAAACGAGTGAAATCCAGAGGAATTTCCGTCGGCAACGGACCAATCCCGGAAGTGGAACGTCGTGGATTTAGATTACAATCACTATGACATCTTCAGGGTTATTTTGTCAGACAAAGCTCCTCCAGAGCCACAGAAGACACCATACAAGTATTTTCACAGGCTGAGCAATACAGATCCGATGAGTAAACTGTACATGTATAATCAGTGTGTGCCCCTTTAAACCAAACTTAAAGAACCACAGTTGGATCTTTTCCCTATTTGCCAAGCTGGATAATTAGTTTATCCAAGAATCTGCGCTTGGATAAACACATCCTAATCAAGTAGCATCACCGTAGGTATGGCATGTATAGTCATTAGGGTTGGGTTGCTCCAGTGCCAGGTGCCTGTCTGTGTGTGTGTGTGTGTGTCTGTGTGTTTGTTTGTGTTTGTGTTTGTGTTTGTGTGTGTGTGTGTGTGTGTGTGTGTGTGTGTTCAAGGTCTCCTCTTCCCACAGGGCTAGACCTGGCTTGTTATGAGCAGATGGTCATAATTACCAAAGCACAGAAAGCAGCAGCAGAGGATAGTGGGTGCTGCGTAGCCACATTGATTTCAGCAACCTGGATGGGGTAATCCTCTTTTCAACCAGGCGAGGCCAAGGTAGTTACCTGTAATCCACAGTGTCATCCACACCCACTTCACTGTTCAGTTTTACTCTGTTGTTGTTAGCAATAGCCTTCTACAATGGCCTGGGCAATTTAGCTCAAAGAGATGAAGTAACACATTCAGAGAGTCCAGGAGGATGGTTACTAAAAGGTTGCCATGTTGTTATACACGATGGGCTCATCACTCAAAACTGAAAAAAAACTACCAAAACCACTGTTAAAGCCCAAAGAGTAGCCTAGTTGTGAACAACACGATAGTGAGTGAAGCGCTAACAACATAGGCCTACTGACAAACAGAAAGACAAACACATACGGGGACTGGCAATGTAAAAATGCTACAGTTGCTTAAAAGAGGATATGTTGAGGAAGAGGAACTCGGATGTCTGACGATTTGACATTTTTTCGTTGAAGTCTACTTTAAGAGAACACGTTAAACTTCTTTTAAAGAGCTGGAACATCATATGGATTTGTTTAAAGACAATAGTAAATGCTCCATAAAGTAAGACTTGACTTCACCAAGAAGGGACTTTTGTTTTATAAATACGGTTCTGCTGTACACTGCATGCTAACGGCAACAACAGTGTTGTGGAGTTTCCGTGTGCCGAAATAAGAGGTAGGTCCTGGTGATTTGAAAGAAGTCTTACTTCATAATTTACGAGGTATACAGTTGTGACAGTCATCAGGGCAAAATAAAAGTGCGGAGTTACTTGAGAGAGTCTTGTGAAACGTGTCGAGAGAGGATGTGCCTTCTCCGTTAGAAGAAAGAAGCAGGTGGCGATAAAACAAAAGGCTGTTCTCATTATAACAGCTAGCTCGCTTGTACTGCTTTGTGAGTTGAGGGAAACAGTGGAAAGCAAACCGACCTGCATGTGTAATGTCGGACAGGTCGTAGTTCCTGGCGCTCCGGGGAAACTCCTTCAGCTTTCGGTTGGCCAAGTTAAGAGCCCCACTCGCGGCAGCCTCCTCGAGCGCCTTCTCCACGCTCCGGCTGGCCGCTACTGTGGCAGGCAGCTGGGCTCCATCCCCAGCAGCCATCAGACGGACACGGCTACCTCCTCTTTTACTTAGTTTGAAGCGTCCGCTCCACTGTCATACCCCGTAGATTGTTATTAACTCCAAACTGAGTGTGTTTCTTCAAAACTTTTTTTAAAAGTACAAAATTAAATCCGAGAAAAATCAGTTGGCGAGTTGTGATTGCGTCTCTCACACAACGGGTGCTATCGTTTCCACTAGTAAAGGAGAGCGGTACAAGCTGTCAATCTTTCAGGAAGTTGCATCAAGCTGGCACATTTCGCAACAATAATACGGGAACACTATGTCTTTGCTTCAAAATAAAAGCTCACAACTTGCCACTTCAGAAAAACAAGAAAATCATCTCAGTTTAGATCACAATATTCCACAACATTGGCTACAGATCTGTATATAGCCCACTTTTTGAAAATAGTTTACCTAAGTTAGCATGTTTTAACCCAATTACTAAAAAACATTTTGACTATATTGTGGACACACATTTTAAAAATGATTTAATATATGTCATGCCAGTGCTGCAGAGCACATTTGAGGCTTGGTAAGCTGCAAGTGATATAAGAAGAAGAGACTGTTTTAAAGACTCTCAACTATGTCGTGATGTAATACAAAAAAATGTGTTGGTCAGTGTTTGCCTTTGTTGGTCTTTTGGGAGTGATTTTTCAGCATCATACAGAACCTGATAAACTAAAAGGAAAGAGCATTAAGACCATTGTATGGGTCCATCATTTCTTAATCATTTCCTATTTCCTAGAAATAACTATGTAATCTGGTACTCATAATAGTGACAAATTTAGTTATACTAAAGTCGTCAGGTTTTCAGAAAAAGAGAATATATATATATATATATATATATATATATATATATATATATATATATATATATATATATATATATATATATATATATATATATATAAGAATAGCCAATATAATCCAATAGCTAACTCAATAACTAAAATATAAAACATGTTCCTTATCTTCTGTTACGGAAATTGTGTTGCTTATTTTACTCTGGTAGTTACAACCGGAAGTTGACCGAAACAGTTTTTCGTTCTACCTGGGTTTCGGAAGGGTTTAGCCAGCGCGAGGGAGTGAGGGGAAATGGGCGTGGTCACAACGCGAGTATTTTTGACTGACATTCGTGGGGGCGGCGTTTTAGCTTGCATATTGAATGTAGCTTGAATTTCATGAGAAACAATATTATATTGACGCCAATATGCGCCAGTCAGAATAAGAGAGTCCTGTGATATCATTCAAATATTAACCAATCATATAGCTGTGTGCATAATGACATAGCGGCCAGTGATCCAGTTCATGTCCAATTTATCATGAATGAACGCTCATGTCATGTTAATTCAATTTGTTCAATTGTAGTTGACCTCATTCTTCCTTGTAGTAATACAAACTACAAGATCAAATTACCCAAATTAAAGTACTACACTAGTGTATGTCCAGTGTGGTTTTTGTGTGTATTTGTGTGCATGAATACATGTGTCCAATCATCCACATGTATTCCACCCCCCCCCCCCCCCATAACCCTTATTCTTCCATTCTTTCAGAAACAGATGACCCCCCTCCTACACACACACACACACACACACACACACACACACACACACACACACACACACACACACACACACACACACACACACACTTCTGCATCCATTAGCATTGCCCCCTCCTCTCCATCCTTCTCTTTAGCTCTTATATCCTCCTCCCTCTCTAGCATCCCATTGGACCATCTGGCAAAGTCCTGTCAGACTAGGTGTCCAGCTGCAGGGCTATAGTGTGTGTGTGTGTGTGTGTGTGTGTGTGTGTGTGTGTGTGTGTGTGTGTGTGTGTGTGTGTGTGTGTGTGTGTGTGTGTGTGTGTGTGTGTGTGTGTGTGTGTGTGTGTGTGTGTGTGTGTGTGTGTAGGAGTTAACTTTCACTACATGCACTTGTAAAATCCATAAACAGTCACTGGTTAATGAACTCATTGGCCACTGTATTTCTCTGAATCCCCATTGGGATGTTGTGATATTGCTTGGTCTGCTGTTTGTTTTGTGTGTGTGTGTGTGTGTGTGTGTGTGTGTGTGTGTGTGTGTGTGTGTGTGTGTGTGTGTGTGTGTGTGTGTGTGTGTGTGTGTGTGTGTGTGTGTTTTTCTCCATCTTATGAACCTGTAAAGTCTATGGATGAGCAATATGCGGCCACTAAAGGAGATGCTGTTTGCAGGGTATCAGAGGAGCACAATGGTCAGCAGGAGTGGAGGGTTGGACCATGGCCTGGCGGTAAGTCGGCCAGCACCTTTTGAACATGTCGTACAGCTACTGCTGCCATGTTTGCTGAGAACAACAGTTCATGGTGCAGGTCGACAGGGTTGCTGTCCCAGCTGGCACCACCACAGTATTGCCAATGGTGATGGACATTCTTGGCACAGGCATCCTTTCCACTTGTCATTGTGGCTAAGACGCTTTAAGATGTTTGTTGTAAAAGAGTTTGCAGGTTTTGATTTTAGATGAGTTGCTTGGTTCAAACAAGTGATATGGGATTGTTCCGGTGCCGCTGGAAGTTCCGCTGGATCTCCCTCATTTCCGGCTGGACGTCCATCCCCTTCCTCTTCCTTTGTGGTGGCGTTCTAACCTCTGGTGGATTTCTGAGGACTGTGGTTAACTGCTCCTCAGATCTCTGTAGGGTAAATCCAGACAGCTAGCTAGACTATCTGTCCAATCTGTCCTCGCCACTGTTGCACTAGTGCTTGCTCTTGGGGGATTTGTTGGGTTTTTTGTAAATTATAGAGTGTGGTCTAGACCTACTCTATCTGTAAAGTGTCTTGAGATAACTCCTGTTATGATTTGATACTATAAATAAAAATGAATTGAATTGAATCTGAGTTTTCTGTTGCACGACTAAAACTACTTTTGAACGTACACATGTTCCACCAAAACAAGTTCCTTCCTGAGGCTATTTTGCAGAGGCACCGGGGCTCCGTCCGGAGCTTAGCACCGCCCAAGACGATTGTGATTGGTTTAAAGAAATGACAACAAACTAGAGCATGTTTTTCTCCCATCCAGGAATGCTGTGTGGACTAGACAGACCCTCCTCCGCAGCGCTGTAGAGGAAGGTCTGGACAGGTGAGACTAGGGTCTCAGTGGTCCAAGATTACTGATTTAAAGTCCCCTTTGTGTGGAATTTGTATGTGATTATACCATATTTTATAGAAATAATAGACAATCCCAGCAATAATTGATATTTCTCTTTTGACCCATTCTTCTCTGTGTCATTGGCTCGGATCTGGAGGTGGGGGTTGGAGGGTGTATAGATATGATATTGGTCGTTTATTTCTATACAACCCACAGGAGCATTTTCTGTCCTCATATCTGAACCAGAGAAGGTAACAGTCGTGGTTCTTAACACATTGTTAACGTTGTGAGGCAGTCCCAGTTTGGTTAGATTTAGACACCAAAACTACTGAGTCAAGTTGATAAAAAGGCAATACAAGCTGGAAAAAAACTGTTTCCTTTTCTTTTCAAACAGGACCCAGGTCTCCTGGGTGAAGGTCCATCAACAATTTCTAAATTCAAACATTTCAAAATGTGATTTAACCCGATGGAAACATGACTAGTGGCAGCAGCAGGATGATCCACCAATTAACAAGCAACTGTTGTCAAAAGGAGCAGCAATACATTAAGACCCACATCAATACAACAATATTAATCAGGACGATTAGACGCAAGTACATGTTGTAGGAGTTACATGCTGAAACTATTTCTTGACAAAAGATTTTTAAGACTGCATGACCTTAACCCTATGAATCATGTATCCTGTAGCTTCCCCATGTAATCATCTTGTTTGAACACAAACATACAAGTTGTCAATGCTTGCAAGACGCATTGAGGACGAATTGGGATTTGATTGCTCAGACAACATTCGGAAGTGGGCTGGGGGAGGCATATGGCCACACCCTTTTAGCAGTGTGTATGTGAATGTGTCCTGGGCCACATTGAAGAAGCGCCTACTCGACTGACCTCTGTGTAAGAGGAAATAGGTAGGCAACTCATTAGTGTGCACAGGCAACAACAACAACAACAAAAACAGGCTAAATGGATTCTTGTGAATGGAGTACACATGAAATACGCTGTCTGATTTCCATTTGAGCCAAAGGCTTCATCTACACTGCTACGTTTTGGTTTAAACACTAATATCTTCAAACGGAGACCTTTGGACACGACACCCGTCAGTCAGTCTTATCCGTTAGGTAGCTTACATACCTTTCAGTAACAGTTCCACCTTGTCTTTGCTCCAAGATAATAACTCCCTGCTCTTACTTTTCACCATTGTTGTTCTTTCTACAAAAGGATTTTCTGTATTTATTCATCCATGATTTTCAACCGCAGAGTAATGTCAGACAGTCTTCCTGTTTACACCGGCACGCCCATGCCCAGTGTGTGTCAATGGTCATGTGATATAGTATGTGTTGTCAGACGTGTTAATATGGACCCAGATTAGTTCTGCTACGGCGAGCTATAACTGTGTGGACAGAGATCACTTTTGTCTCAAAACACAGCTTAAAAATGAAAAAGTAGCAGTGTAGATGTAGCCATAGAGTCAGTAGAATGGAAACATAAAAAGTAAAGCCTGCTAATGTGCAGGAATGTTCATGTGCTTTACACTGCGACCAATCGGTGGAGCTGAATGTCCCATGTGTGTAGCTATTCATGGTGACATGAACATTTATATATAAAAACTGTACATGGTCCCTTTTAAATTAAATCAGTGAATATGTCACTGCTGATGTTGTCTGGATGTATTTATTAAAGATGTCGCCACTTGTTCTTGAGGTCTTGGCAGACCAGTGACCCAGCTCTGAACAGCTCGGGACTGTTTCCCTGTTTCTACTTGAGTTCCAGCAGGCAGAGTGACATCGCAGTCAGTTTCTCACGCTCTTTGTCCATCCCTTCTTCCTCTGAGCTATCCCGGCCTAATCAGACACCCCCCCCCCCCCCCCTCTGGTTTCTCCGGAAATTCAAAGACAAGAAAGTTCACCGCAACGTGTTTCTGAAAACATTTTAAGGAGAAATAGGCCATGCAGTTGCTGAATCTGTCTTCATTTCAGATCTACAAAGGTCAGTTTAAAAGATTTTCGTCAGATTTTGAGAGACTCTAGTTACCCTCATCCTGCTCATCATTATTGGAAATAACCGGGTTATTGTTTATGGAGTCCGACTGTTGGCCCTCCGACGAAACATGTCTGGTCGGTCAAAATGAAGGCCAACAGCTCCTTGGATGGACGACGGCACAGAACACACCGAGCAGACTCGAGTCACTGACCTCAACGGCCAAAAATCGGCTCGGTGTGGAGCCGCCTTTAGGTGCAGACAGAAATACATTCACTGATCCTCATAGCTAACTGCTTTAGGTGCTTTCATTAAGATATTAAAAGAGGGTTTCTCTGTGCTCAACTTAAATCTCAGTTTAACACATGGATGTAGCAGCAGGATTTCTTGACATCACAAATGGAGCCAATCAGAGTCCAATATGACACTAGAAGTTCTTCACTAGAAGCAGTTCAACTTTTGAAATGGATAATATTTGTATATGGTGGTGAAGAACAGAAATAGACCATCAGAAGCTCAGTGACAGAGCTCGGAGAGACTGGGCGGTGACGGACAGCAACTGAGGGAGGGAGGGAGGGAGGGAGGGAGGGAGAGAGAGAGAGAGAGAGAGAGAGAGACTGAGGGAGATCGAGAGAGAGAGAGAGAGAGAGAGAGAGAGAGAGAGAGAGACTGAGGGAGATCGAGAGAGAGAGAGAGAGAGAGAGAGAGAGAGAGAGAGACTGCTGAAAGAGGAGTATGCCTGGGAATGAATGGTATGACATTTGGACGTGACCAGCCCATCACCAGCTGTGCATGTTGTCCCAGACACACACACACACACACACACACACACACACACACACACACACACACACACACACACACACACACACCAGGCTAGTCTATATCCACGACGTTCCACTTCCGGAATTTTAATATTTTAATATTCCGTCCCCTTCCGCTTTCTTTGTGTTGCCGTTCTAAACTCCAGTGGATTTATTAGGACTAATAGGCTAGTGACAATCCCCCCACCTAACAATGATTTTCCTCATCTCTAAGGTCTCCCATATATGAAATGGATTCTTGGCTAAAAATATTTTACTGCTAGGATTGATAAATTAACAGATATTGTTATACACCCCAAAATCAAAAAAGGACTAAAATATAGCCTGTCCGTATGGGAGTTAAGGCGTATAAACTAATGCAGATCAATCACACAAGCTTGTAGTCAGGAAGTTGCTAGAAAAGACTGGATGTGAATATCTTAATGTATGGAATAAATAGAGACCTATAAACACATACCTAAAATAGGCGAACATGCAAAAAATCAATATCTATGCAGAATGTTTTCATTTACTTTGTGGTTACTTTGCCAGGGAGTATCATAGCAGCACATATGATGGCTTGTTGGAAAGGTGGGGTTGTGTTGAATCCAGCAATATCAAATATGTAAATATAGCATGACACAGGGTGTTCTGTCACTCAATGTATGAGGTGTCTCAAATGAAAGCAAACGGAACATTGACAAAATACAGTCTCAAGTCCAAATTACATTATCAGTGGTGAGAAGAATGTTGAGAAATTCAAATATAAGATACATTTAAAAATGAAACATTTCATATATGGCACCTTGTACTATACAGTCCATAATCGAAAGACAACACCTTACCATAGCACAAACAGGAGACCGGGAGTCAGGATTGCAGTTTGACCTTAATGAGCCTTTTAATAAAACTATAACTTAACAGAATACAAATTAAATTACTTAACTTGACTGTCTTAAATCAAACAAATGGCAATCTAACACATCGAACACTCGGAGGGGAATGAGCCCTCTCCTCACTGAATCTCCAACTCTTCTCAGGCTGTTTTATTTCTAGCAGCAGCCATTTGGAACATGAACTGCTTTTGGTAGCCATTCTGGGGGTTAGGCCATATTCAGTGGCCACTCATCCGCATTGTCATCAGTGACAAAGTGGGTCATATTTGGACAGTCTGGGAAAGGGCAAGAGCAAAACTCTGTGCAGGTCAAGCCCACTGAAAGACACTGGCATTTGGTGGCATCGTTGCAGTTTCCGTTTTTACAGTAGAGGTGGGTGATGTCTATAACTTCTTTAGGTGCTGGTGCCTTCTGGAACATCACAGGTTTAATGCACCAATCGTCCCTGAGCCTCCGTCCTCTACCAACTGCGTTCCACAGAAGAGGTTTAACCAGGTGGCTGCTGTTTGGTACAAGGTTCTCAGCACATGTTGCTGGAAGGCATCTTCTGTTGGGGGTAGATTTGCTGCTGACGAATCTATAGTAGATGCTAGTGTGTACCTCAGCTCATCCAGGTTGGTGCAAGGATGCCCATCCACCTTTTTCTTTGGGCCATACAGGAGGAGGGCATGCTTTCTTGCCTCAGGCAAAGCCTCTTCCAGGCTACCAGAGAGTCCAAATTTGGTCATTTCCTGTAACTCACAAAGATGGGTCTTCAGTCTTGTGAGGGCAGTGGCCTTCCCAATTCTGTAAAAACTGCTTGTGGTGTCACAATCCGTGAGGGCGTGGCATGCAGGTAAACACTCACAAAGCACTGCTCCAAGCTTCTGAGCGATCAAACATATAGGGACGAATCTTCCCTTAAGGCCATGTCCAGAGTGCATAAACACTGCTGAGGATCCAAACATCCCTTTGCTTGAATAGTAACGAAGCAAAACTAGTACATCTGTATCATCACATTTGACAATTAGACGAGAATGTGACTGTGCAAGGTGTATTGCATGTAGCATCAGCCTTGTGTCAGCCTCCTCCTGGTCACTGTAAAGATCTGTCAAGCAGTCAATGCCTGACTAGCTAACCAAAAACTAAAGCCCTTTTTGACCATTTAAGACGACACTGTTGCACTAGTGCTTGCTCTTGGGGGATTTGTTGGGTTTTTTGTAAATTATAGAGTGTGGTCTAGACCTACTCTATCTGTAGTGTCTTGAGATAACTCCTGTTATGATTTGATACTATAAATAAAAATGAATTGAATTGAATCTGAGTTTTCTGTTGCACGACTAAAACTACTTTTGAACGTACACGTTCCACCAAAACAAGTTCCTTCCTGAGGCTATTTTGCAGAGGCACCGGGGCTCCGTCCGGAGCTTAGCACCGCCCAAGACGATTGTGATTGGTTTAAAGAAATGACAATAAACCAGAGCACGTTTTTCTCCCATCCAGGAATGCTGTGTGGACTAGCCAGACCTTCCCCTGCAGTGCTGTGGAGGAGGGTCTGGACATGCCAGACTAACATCAGGCTGACTATAACTCTAGTATGTGATCATACTAACCACTGTCACTAATCACTAGGTAATGTGGACTAAAAACAATAATAACACATTAATTTATGCCTCAGGCACTACCATTAAAATAATAGGCCAACTTACTTTAAGTACAGTATATAAATGTGAAAATGAAAATGTTTCAAATAGTTTTTGTATATTTGTATTTTTGAATATATTATATATAGGTTTACATCAAATGCATGGAATCAAATCAATATTGTATTTGTTTTTGTTTTATTCTGTGTTATATTAATGTTCATCACATATTTCTTCTCTATGAGTCATATAAAATGAACAAACAGTATGTGACATTTTTTAGATTTCTCAACCATTTCTAACATTCTGGCCAGCTCAGATAATGGTCCCAGATATAGGATGGATATGAATATAATGGCTCCAATACTACAATCAGCATCTTTAGATTTACATTATATTGTTGATAGTATTATTACTGACAATAAATCATTGTAAAAACTAAATAATCGTGTTATAGTGGAAGTGTAATGTAAAATAGATGATGGAAGTGCTAGGTTTGCATTAAAAGATGACTCCAATAATATAGCATTGCACCTCCATAAAGCTGGGGGACTTGGGAGATAAAACATATTAAAAGGAACACGCCGACTTGTTGGGACAATAGCTTATTCACTGTATACAAACTGGGAACTACAACCCCAAATCAGAAAAAGTTGGGACAGTATGAAAAACACAAATAAAAAAAGAAAGTAGTGATTTCTAAATGTACTTTGACTTGTATTTCATTGCAGACAATGTGAACACAAAATATTTCATGTTTTGTCAGGTCAACTTAATTTCATTTGTAAATATACATCCTTTCCTGTCATTCAGACCTGCAACACATTCCAAAAAAGGTTGGGACAGGAGCAATTAAGGGCTAGTAGGGCTGGTAAATTGGTTAAATAATGATGTGACTTGAAACAGGTGATATCAACAGGTGATTGTAATTATGATTTGGTACAAAAGCAGCATCTAAGAAAGGTCTAGTCCTTTAGGAGCAAAGATGGGCCAAGGATCGCCAGTTCGCCAACAAATGCGTGAGAAAATTATTGAAATGTTTAAAAACAATGTTCCTCAAAGAAAGATAGGAAGACATTTGCTTATTTCACCTTCAACAGTGCATAACATAATTAAAAGATTCAAGGAATGTGGAGGAATTTCAGTGCGTAAAGGACAAGGGCGCAAGCCTAAGCTGAACAACTGTGATCTCCAATCCCTCAGGTGGCACTGCATCAAGAATCATCATTCATCTATAAGCGATATCACCACATGGGCTCAGGACTACTTTGGCAAACCTTTGTCAAGTGCCGCAATACTTAGTTACATCCACAAATTCCAGTTAAAACTGTACTGTGCCAAAAGGAAGCCCTATGTTAACAGTGTCCAGAAGCGCCGTGGACTTCTCTGGGCTCGGAGGCATCTGGGATGGACCATCACACAGTGGAAACGTGTACTGTGGTCAGATGAATCAGTATTTCAGGTATTTTTTTGGGAGAAATGGACGGCGTGTGCTCCGGACCAAAGAAGAAAAGGATCATCCAGACTGTTACCAGCAACAAGTCCAAAAGCCAGGGTCTGTCATGGTATGGGGTTGTGTCAGTGCTCTTGGCAAAGGTAACTTTCACTTCTGTGATGGCACCATTAATGCTGAAAAGTACATAGAGATTTTGGAGCACAATATGCTGCCTTCAAGAAGACATATTTTCCAGGGACGTCCATGCATATTTCAACAAGATAATGCAAAACCACATTCTGCACACATTACAAAGTCCTGGCTGCGGAGGAAGAGGATACGGGTACTTGACTGGCCTGCCTGCAGTCCCGACCTGTCTCCAATGGAGAATGCGTGGCGCATTTTGAAGCGCAAAATGCAACAATGAAGACCCTGTACTGTTGCCCACCTTAAAACTTGTTTGCAGCAAGAATGGGACAAAATTACACCTAAAACACTTCATCACTTGGTGTCTTCAGTCCCTAAACGTCTTTTAAGTGTTGTGAAACGGAATGGCAACATTACAAAGTGGTAAATGCTTTACTGTTCCAACTTTTTTTGAAATGTGTTGCAAGAACCAAAATAGGAATTTTGTTTTTTTGAAAAAAAAAAAAAAAAATCATGAGGAACACATTAAATTATGTTCTGTTGTATTGTCTGCAATGAAATACAAGTCAAAGTACATTTAGAAATCACTACTTTCTTTTTTATTTGTGTTTTCCATATTGTCCCAACTTTTTCTGATTTGGGGTTGTATATTCTCAGAAAGGGAAGCAGTGCTACTTGGGCGGAGTGATATGCTTGCAGCTCTGCTGAGCGCTACTTGGGCGGAGCGATATGCTGCAGCTCTGCAGCATATCACTCCGCCCAAGTAGCACTGCTTCGCCTTTCTGAGAATATAGTTCCCAGTTTATATACGGTTAGAAGATGGCTGTGTCTCAAGTGACGTTGTTATTTGTACACGCTGTGACTATACAAATCACAACATGTAAATAGGAACATGTTGCCGTTATTTTGTCACTTACTCGGAGCAGTAGGCTAGTTGGAACCGGTTACCTCCAGGATCTGAGCTAGGCTAAGCTAACGGTGGAGCCGTCAGACAGAGTTACAACACGCACAGAGATGAGAAGGGTATGTATCGACTTATCTAACTGTCGGGGTTACGGTGAATAAGCTAATGTCCCAATAAGTCAGCGTGTTCCTTTAAAGCCCCAGTGTGTAACATATGAAGCACAGCGCAAATTCTTTCAGGAAGACGTCATTAACCCAATCATTACTCTTTCTCCGTAAATCAAATCAGCTGTTTAGAAGCGATACTTTCACTTAAACCAATCAGACATGACCACGGATTCAAGGACCAATCACAGCACTACAGCTCTGCTTAAATATGTTCTCCCTGTGCGTTTCAGTTTTCGTTTCAGGCAAAGCCCTCAACCCTCCACCTCCCCTGCCGCCTCCAGTCTTCATGTTTCTCCCGGCTGGCCATTCCGTTGCCTCGTCGGTCTGGTCTCCGGTCTCTTCTCCGCCGCCACCAGTGTCTAGACTCCATCGGGGGATATGTTTCCTATTCTCTACCCCTTTAAAAAATATTAATTTGATGGAGTCTAATCTCCAAAAGACTCTTGACTTTTGTCATGCAGTTGTATAATAAATATTGTTCTAGGATACTTTTCCTCGCGTCAATGATGAAAAAGGATTGTCTACCTTGTAACATAAACGTAATCATATGTGCCGTGATTTCCCTGGCAGACAACTCATGTCATGCAGTTGTAACACAGACTAGCTACTAGAACAGCAGCGTGGAAACGATGGAGACACTAAGAGATCATTTCAGTTTCATTGACATTGTTCATGCTGCTCAGAGAAATATATTAAAAACACAAACCTCCGTTGCTTCTCTCCTCCGCTGTAAACATCACCTTACACTATTAATCTGGTACAATATACAGAATAACGATAGCACTGGTACTTTACTAACATTAGCTTGCATATGTTTGGGAACCTGATAGCTGATGTTAGCAATGAAATGGTACCAAAATAACGTCAAACTATTATTACACTGGAAGGAACACTCACGGACGGTTGGCTAGAAAGTGAAATTCAGTTGGTTGTCAAAGACTATTTCACCGCTAGATGGGAGAAATTCTTACACACTGGGGCTTTAAACAATGGTCAACATTAACGCGGGGGGGCTCACAGCGGACCAGAAAGATATTAAACAAACTAAGCAACAAGGAGCCCTCAAACTACTTCTGCTGGGACCCCAAGAGTTCAGTCCAGCTCTGCAACTCTGTAAAGACACAATTATTGTAGGCCCAGTTTAATATGTAACTTCATGTATACAATATATGTGGTAGAGGGTCCCTGCTCCATCTCTCCTTCAGTAAAGGGGTTATTGACTTAAAAAACGTTGAAGACCCCTGGTTTAGAGCAAAGACTGCATGTGCAACCATGAGCATTCACTGCCCTCATGTGGCCTCAGCAACAAACTACAACATGACTATATATATATATATATATATATATATATATATATATATATATATATATATATATATATATATATATATATATATATATATATATATATATATATACACACACACACACACATTGGGAATAACCACAGAGGAAACAATGAGGAAATGGGACAGAAACACTTCCTGAGGGCTATTTCACAAAACCAAGATAAGGGATTAAGCCAGGATTTCCCAGTTATCCTGGTTTAATTTAGCCTTGACTCGGTTTCACAAAAGCAGAGGCACCTAAGTTACCATGGAGATTTATTCTGTACAGCTAGCCTGCTCCTGACCAGGCTAACAGCCAGGCTAACAGCTAGCCTGGTCCTAACAGCCAGGATTTATTAATCCTGGAGCCTTTTCTCTTCACTCAGTAGCTTATTGTTATCAGCCTGCATTAAAATACAACAGGTACATGTTGCTGTTCAGTAAAGCACTATTATTTAAAGTTGTGGCCATTATTTTTTCATAATTATTCATGCGACAGTCATTGTTACAGTTATATTGCTTTATGAAGACTGCTGTTTATATTGTTGTTAGAAATTTGATGAATATATTACGGCATTTGTTGAGATATTTAGAAAAGGCTGATACAGTTGCCAAATGTGATTTAAATGAAGTCAGAAACTAAGGGCAATATATAAAGTGCTGTACATGTGTGTTTCTATAGTGGACCAATGCACCTTCAATTATTTTAGTTGATTAATTTTTTTGTATTCTTTAACAACTATAATTTGGGAGGAGTGTACAATTTTAAGAACATATCCTAATTGTACAATCCTCCCAAATTATAGATTTAGTTCACTGGACCAATAACTATATAGTGTAGATTACTGTACATTCATGTAACAACAGGGAGAGGACACCTCAATGGTTTTTGACCTTATATTTTTCTGGGGGGGAAATAACTGATGAACACTCTTTTACATTCAATGTTTACAGTGTGCATGATATGTATCACTTAATTATCTTTATAGTTTCTAGATTTTAGAGTCCAATTTCTTCAGTATCTTTTCTATGTCCATATATACGAGGGAGCAAATCATATATGTAAAGATGGAAACTCGTCCTCTGTAAAAAAAAAAAAAAAAAAACGTGAGAAAAAGCGTGGCAGATAATAGTGGACCAACTGAATGATAGTCTAAAAATATACATTTACCAACTACTGCTCTTAACTGAAACCATTCAATGAGTTACTTGTCATTTGCAAAAACGAACAGTTGTACACTTTGCATTAAAAGCGAGCAGTGGAAGTTAATATATATAATTTATATTTTAGCCCATGACAGAGAGGGAGATACAGACTGAAAGAGATATTTACGCATCATATTCTAGCATTGTAGAAAATTCATCTTCATTTTCATGGAAATGCCTACTGTGCTTGGAGGGGGATTAAGACTATGGTGGGAATGAGTGATAAAAAAAGGGTGGTCACATCTGACAAACCTGACCCTGTCTTGGTGGATGAGTTGAACCAGTTTTATTCAAGATTTGACTCCCATGATTTTAATGATGATCTGGCAGAATTTAGAACTGGGTCTGAGGGAAGTCAGATTCTTATTGATGAGACTGACGTCTGGAAGACTCTTGAGCAGACGAGCATAAGGAAGAGCCAGGGGCCTGACTGCATCACCGGCCGATTGCTTAAAAACTGTGCTCTGTTCTTGAGCAGTATTTTCACATCTATTTTCCAACTTTCGCTACCACAAAGGAAAGTCCCAGGGTTATGGAAAGAATCAGTTGTGGTTCCAGTGGCAAAAGTCCCTTCTCCAAAGGTGCTGAATGACTATCGCCCCGTGGCTCTGACCTCTCTGGTGATGAAGGGTTTTGAGCGTATTGTAAAGAGGAGTTTACTTTTCATGACTCAGGGCATGATTGATCCACTCCAATTTGCATATCTACCAAGCAAGGGGGTTGAGGATGCCACAGCAACACTGCTGGACTTTGTTACTGGACATTTACAGGGCAAGAAGACACATGCACGCTTGTGTTTTGTTGACTTCTCATCAGCGTTCAACTGTATGTGCATATTCTTGCACATAGATTAATGCAATTTCCTGATATTGACTTTGGTACCATATGCTGGCTGGTTGATTTCCTAACTATGAGGTCACAGAGAACACGGGTAAATAATACTTCAGCTATGTGCTCAACAGGGTCACCTCAGGGGTGTGTCTTGTCACCACTTCTGTTTGTGCTCTACACCAATGACTGTCAGAGTATGTTTTAATCAAGGCATATAATCAAGTATACTGATGATTCTGTGATAATTAAGTCTTCTGCAGGATCACAAGGTGGGACATGGTCCAGTTTTGGACGATTTTATCTTCATGGTGTAAGGACTCACATCTACAAATCAACATCTCTAAAACCAAAGAGATGTGTATTGATTTTCGTCGCAATCCTCCCACCACTGCTTCAACTTTGATTAATGGTCACAGCGTTAGACGTGGTAAGCCAATACAAGTACTTGGGCACCATTTTAGATGATAAATTGAACTTTGAGACCAATACAGACTATATATGTAAAAAAAAAGCCAAACAGAGAGGCAATCTTTTTTTTAAGAAAGCTGAAGGGGTTTAATGTTAACAGATCACTTCTGACAACTTTTTACTCATCTTTTGTTGAGTCAATCTTAACCTTTGCCATGATCTGCTGGTTTGGCAATTTGAGTGTAACCAACAAGAACAGACTGGGAAAAATTGTAAACATATCTTGGGAAATAATTGGCACTGACCTCAACAGCATTAGATCTGTGTATGAGGCCGGAGCCACACAGAGGGCAATGACCATTTTGGCTAACACCACTCACCCACTACACTCTGAGTTTTGCCTCCTACCATCTGGAAGGAGGTATACCACCCGAAAACGTGCCCGGTCTAACAGATACCTGAGATCATTTGTACCATCAGCTGTTGGGTTTCTCAATAAACTATAGGTCATCTGCCATCCCTGCCCATTTCACAGCATATATTTGTCATCTTTTTAAGTGTAATGTACATGTGTATTTATGTTTTTGTCTATTTACTATTTTAGGTTTTCTGTGCTTTTTCTGTGCTAATGTTTGTGTTGGCTACATGTTGTGAACCAAATTGCCCCTTGGGGACATTAAAGACATTTCAATTCAATTTCAATTAAATTCAATTCAATTCATTGTAAATTTCCTGACTAACATCTTCTGCTTACTTTTAAGCAAAGAGTAGGCTACAACAGTTAATTTGTGCAAATGATTAGTAACCTAAGCCTTGAATGGTATGATTATGACGGTTTCAATTCAGAGCAGTGGTCAGTGAATATTTAGGCTACTTAAACGTGATTTCAGAGAGGTCGCGCACCACTTTTTTTTTTTCAGTGGTGCACGACAAACTGGAAACAGGAAGTATGAACGAGCTCCTGGGCAAGTGATGCCAGGACTCTCAGAGTGACTGCAAGTCTCTCTGGTAAACTTACTGAGGAGAAGGCTGAAGAGAAGACTGCAACTAGTGTCGCGACCACCAGCACGGGTATAAACAGTTACGGCGATCCCGTGATGTCACAATGTCGTGCGCCACCTTGGGAACGGGCAGTGTAATTCACGCTTTAAGCTTTAAAGCGGAATTATTACGCATTCAGTCGGTCCGCGACCTCACTCGACCGAATCGCTCCTCCTCAGCCTGGCTTGGCCTTTGTAAAACGCACCAAGCCAGGCTGCACAGATTAGACTAGGTCAAGCCTCACTTTATCAGTTATCTTGGATTTATAAATTCTGCTTTTGTGAAACAGCCCACTGCTAATTCAATTCAACCCTTCAGCTTAGAGAATGGATGCACAGTTATTGACAGTAAACATAGATAGATACCAGTGTGAACAGACAGGTGGGCTAATATAGAGTTTGACAGAAAATCCAATTGCTTCTTTTAGCAGAGGGGTGCTTGGCAAAATAAGTTTTAAATCTAAGAAAATTTCATAAATCAGGAAAAGAAAGCAACGATAGTAAATGATTTGCAAGAATGCTACTTTTTGATTATGAGTTTTATTATTTTATTTTATTTTATTACATATTTGATAAAGAAACTTGTTTTTTTTATCATACAACATTTGCACACAAGTTGTTGATTCTAGGAAGTTGCTACTTTTCCCTTAAATGGATAATATTATACATTATGTTGTGTATGAGATGGACCAAATATTAATGGTCCACTGTGTCATTTTGATAATATTTGTAAGCGGTTTTCCTGTCGAGGTTCATTTAATAGCCTAATAAATGGAAGCTTGTCCAAACAAACAAATGTTGCTAATATTTTCAATCAACATAACTTCAGATACTATGTATTTTCTTTCGGTTCTAAATTTAAAAAAAGCAATAAATACCTATGGAAAAAAGTTCTCAGAGTTCTTTCATTATGAAAAAGACAATGAGAATAGACCATGGAAATATCAGAACTACATTACCCATTATTACGTAGAACGAAAATTACCAACATTTCTCGAAAAGGGAGGTCTTTTCTCATTCATTGGCTGAACGCCAAGGCAGGAAACACATGACGAAATATGATTGGCTAGTGCGCTCCCTGCAGTTACCCGTATAAAGATTGGCTATATAACAGGGACAATTGAAAGCGTGGGTTGTAGTCCAAACCAGCAGTCGGTAGTTGGTAGTAAGCTACTCGATTTTGTGCTGCAGCTTCAGAAATTATTTGTGGCTTTTAAATATGGTAAGCAGTTCATGTCGTCCTAGCGACATATCAGGACGATAAACTGTACGCTAGTGGTTTGTTGGCAATACATGTTAAATATCCGCTAGTGCATTTTGGTGAATAGCTGTGTATTAGCCGCTAGCGTTAGCTGTTGTATTAGCTTAGCATGCTAGCTAACTTATCGTTATTGGGCGAGCCAATAGAATGTGTACAGAATGCAAAAAGGGGCGGTTAAAATTGGCCATATTGGGCAATTGGGTTTGTTGGGCACTTGCAAACTCATTAACAGTAACGTTACTCGTGTTTTCCAGGCTGGTGGTAAGGCAGGTAAAGACTCCGGGAAGACCAAGACGAAGGCTATCTCGCGCTCTCAGAGAGCAGGACTGCAGGTTTGTCCGCTGATATTCATTCATTGTGCTAGCGTTACTACAAGCTAATGTTAACAAGCAGAAGTTCCTCACCTCGGCTGGTCGCCTCTCACCGGCAGGCTAACGAACCCTTTGTTTTTCTGCAGTTCCCAGTGGGTCGTATCCACAGACACCTCAAGTCCCGAACCACCAGCCACGGCAGAGTGGGAGCCACTGCAGCGGTGTACAGCGCGGCTATTCTGGAATACCTCACGGCCGAGGTAATGTTAACTCCAGTCTCGTTTATCTCGCAGCTTATCCTTATCGGATCCGATGTACATATCTCAAGTCTGGCTTTGTTTCAGGTTCTGGAGTTGGCAGGAAATGCCTCCAAGGATCTTAAGGTGAAGCGTATAACCCCCCGCCACTTGCAGCTGGCCATCAGAGGAGATGAAGAGCTGGACTCTCTTATCAAGGCCACTATCGCTGGTGGAGGTAAGGAACACGTTCTGCTGCTTGGCGGTATTGGAACGCGAATATAAGCTTTGAGCTCTGAAATTACAATATAATTGAATTAAAGTGTGTGTGTGTATGTATATATAGCTGCCTTCCATTCTTTTGCTTCTTAAATGCCTAATTGGGTTATACTTTTCAGAACAAAAATTGGAATGTAACTGGTAATTCTGTGTTAAATTTGTCAAATAAATCTGTTAGTTAGAATTTCTATTTGTTTTAAATTCAACAAGTAATTTGTTTTATTTAAGAATACTGTATAGAATACAGAAGAAGAAGAACGGAGTACATTTTTAATATCAGTTTATCAAGTAATCTTATCGCATTATTAAACAATATCACATTTTCCTCATGATGTGCAGCCTGACTCCTCGCCAGTGTGGTCTTGTTAAACAATGAGTCCATATTATATACTGTAGGCTTGTGCCAGCCAGCGATCAAATTATACATCGACGATTGAAACAATTTTAACTTACTATCAGAACTAAGATGTTATAAAACCAATCTCGCCTGGCTGTTCATGTAGAGATGTTTCTGGTGGAGTGGCCACTCAATCAGCACGGGTGAATTTTAAATACTTTTGATGATTGTAAACCAATTTGCCTGACACCTGATGGGCTGTGCTTCCTTGGGACAGTCACTCAGCCCGGCTGCTGCCAGGCAACAGGAGCTTGATTAGGTCAGCAGCCACTACTGGGGGGGGGCTGCTAATGTTTACGGTCGAGTTTCCCTTATGCGGAGCCTCGTCTCAACACCCCAAACAAACTACACTTATTACGTGTAATACTATAGGAGGCGGAACATGGCTTTTTCTAAAACGAGGGTTTGTGCAGGGTGTCGTGCTAGTGACCATCAGACGCATCAGTGGTCTGCAAGGATTTAACTCTCCAATCTGCTCAGCGAGATTGGAACCTCGACCGAGGTGCTACCAGATACTATCACAACTTTTGCTAATATAAACTAAAAGAGCAAGTCGAGCAGAGCCATACTTGCAGTTGAAGCATAGCATAACAGTCCAAAACAAAGATTACATTCACAATACATGGAAACATGTCTCTTAACAAATCCTCGTGTCTGGCTTGTGTTGCTGCTTCTGGATTTTCTGATTATCGACTAACTTGGAGCGCTTTAGGCTGCATTCACACATCACATCCTGTCCTTTTGTTTCCAGGTGTGATCCCTCACATCCACAAGTCCCTGATTGGAAAGAAGGGCCAGCAGAAGACCGTATAAATTGCTCTGGAAGTTGTGCCATCTCAGGACGACGTCTGCATTAAGTGATTAAATGTCTTAGATTTAGGAGTTATTTGTATTGGTGAGCTTGCATTTACTCACCTGGGGTGTTTTTTAAAAGTGGCTTCAGAGAAGCTCATTTTTGTGTTTCTGCTTCTTCTTTTCTGGTGCTGCATTTTTTTTATTTTTATTTTTTTTTTGTGTGTTGCAACTTGCTTTTGTGGCAATTCAATGTTCAAAGTGGTGTTTTAATAAAGCTCTAATTGGGCATTTGCAGTTTGTTCTTTCAGTTCTTGCATTTCCATGGGCTCTGTTATGTCTACACTGTAGGTATTCAGTTGGCTTCTCCAGTGTGGATGGTGTACATGTGTTTGGCTTTAGTGATCTTAATCTTCCCAGGTTGAAAGAATCCACCTTGATCATCAAAAAACAAAGGCTACCACAGCCTGGAAGTGGAACAGTCATGGCATGCTTAGAACCATCTTAAGCATGCAAACCTGTAGTTGCATAAAATGCAAAGCATGTTTTACATCAGTTTACCCCTGGACTGACGAACTGGGAAAACCCTGTAGCCATTTCTGGATTGCTGAATAAAGACTAGACTGGCACAGTTGGAGCGTTTGCATGTTGTGTATAATGGCAGTTTGGCTGCATTCCTGGATTCAAAGTGAGATGGTTAAAATTATAAGTATGAATAGTGTATACAGTAGAGGTACAACGATGAATTGATTGTCAACTATTAATCGCCAACTGTTTTGACTGATTTAATCAGTCATTTTATTAAAATTGATTTCTCTGATTTCAGCTTAAATATTTATTTTCTTCTCTGACAGTAAACTGAATATTTTTGGGTTTTGGATAAAAGACATTTGAGGATGTCATCTTAGGCTTTGGGAAACACTGATTCACATTTTTCACCGTGTTTTGAAATTATAGATCAAACAACTAATCAAGAAAATAATCGACAGATTGATCAACTATGAAAATAATTGTTAGTTGCAGCCCTAGTACACAGGTACAATTTTAAAATCTAATCCATGATAACTATTGGAAAATGGACAGGGCAAATGGAATAATTCAATGGATGTTTATAAAAGCAACTTGAAAGGCACAAACGCTGGTTTCTAAAAGATTTTTTTAGATTCAAATGTTCAATAAAATGTTCTATTGGTATTCAAAATTTAGGGTAAGTGCCTAATGTAAAACTTCAGGTGGTCATCCAGTGTTATATAGGACATTTTAAATGAAACATGAATATTTGATAACATATTTACAAAGTTTAATTCCACCGTAGAGAAATGTATTTGATTTTTCAACATATTTGAAGGAAGTGCTAATGGGCCATCATTTATTTAACACCACAAACTCAAATGTCAAGCCTCCAATAGTCTAGCTCGGAAAAGTGTCAGAGTCAAATCTTAAACCAGCTTCCTCTGCAACCATACTGTCAGCCCACCACTAGATGACACTATAACACCACCACAAGCTTCCTACTGTGTAATGTCTTAATCATGGCTCTTATCTTTCTCCCTGTTTTTTTTTTTATCAAGCATCAGATGCATCCTGAGAATGATAGCATCAGTTATCATTCAGACACTAAAAGAAATCATGTAGATTCAACAAATTGAAAATACGGACAGGTAGACCTATATTAGTCCAACATCCAAAAACATGCATAATTCACACTAAACAAGGACAGTTCACGCTGATCCCGGACAGTAGAAAGATGGAGACTTGTAGTGTGTCCCACAATGCAACTCTAAGATTCAAGAAGTGCGTTATGCTAGTAGCAGCTAATGTAGCCTTTAGCAGAGACAAGAAGCTACAGAGGTCTGATAAACTCTCTTCTTTCTAACTCACAACTTTCTAACAGAGTTTGGAAAAACTGATTTTTGTTACAGTGCTCCAACTTCCTGGAATGATTTACAAAATCAGCTACAATTGCAGGTTTTTATTTCACGTACTGAATTCAAGTCCTGCCTACATCAAATATTCCAACATGTTTGTGCTTGTTTTAAAATGTGATTTTCTTATTGCTGTCCATCCCTATTCTGTCTGTTATTTGTTGTCTGTTAAAGTGTATTTTATGTGCTGCCTTCTTGGCCAGGGCTCACTTGTAAAAGAGATTTTAATCTCAATGTGATTTTTTCACAGGTTAAATAAAGGTTAAGAAGAAGAAGAAGAAGAACTCCACACCTCCAGACTTTTATCTGTTTCAAACTTGTAGTCCATAGCCCCAACTGACGCTGACTCAAGTGACATCACTTGGGGACATTTATCAGACTTCACACAGCTCCCTCCGGACACACTGAAGGCTTTATACTATTTTATTTAAATATGCAGCAGTACTCCTCAACACCTGGAAACACACATGGATATGTAAAATCGGTGGAGTTCTCCATTGAGAAAGGAATCGCACTAAGCTGGTTTAAGTTAATTTCTCTGATTGATCTCAATTTATTAATGTTAATGATAAATCCTCCAAGTACGCTAAAGTTAACCATGGCGTCAGAGGTGTAGTGGTAAAAAAAGAGGTGGGTAAACTATAAATTCTGGTGGACCACGACGTGGTCACCTTTTAAGGTGGGCCACTGCCTACCGGTGTGTATCCTGATGACATCGCTATAGGCTATCATTTGATGGTACTACCAAGGGTATCACTGGTTGTTCCCTCATCATATGTCACACAATTACTATTCAATTCATACATTCATCTAAGCTCTTGTTAAAGAGACTCAAGAAGGAATAATATGGTTGAAATCTATAAAGTTTACTAAATGACAAAACAGAGAGAACAAAAATATTTAAGAGATAGAGAGGGAGGCTTATATCCAGGGCTTCCAATGCAATGCACTTGTACATATTGATTAGGGATTTGGGATTATTTTCATAGTTGATTAATCTGTTGAATATTTTCTCGATTAATCGATTAGTTGTTTGGTCTATAATATGTCAGAAAAATGTGGATCAGTGTTTCCCAAAAGCCCAGGATGACGCCCTCAAATGTCTCATTTTGTTTCTGCTCCTGTAGAAGCTAGAGGTCTGTATAAAATCAACCTTGTTACAAGAAAAGCAAGTTTTTATCCGCAATCTTATGTAGAAAAACTACACTACCCACAGTCCTAAGCTTAACAGCTGGTTCAACTCGCTGTTTCCGTATAAACGTTTACCGTACCCGCGAAACCGCGAACGGCTATAGCGATAACATTAACTAGCTAGGTGACTAGCAAAGAGAGCTTGTTGTCACAAACTTCCAGTGGTTTAAATGTCAGAGAATGCATATAATTACATCCAGTTATTTATCTGATAATGTATCCTGAATTTTACTTGTAACATGGGCTAATGGGAAAAGGTAGAGGTGACTTGTTGAGTCAGTGAGATGAATCTACTGTGAACCAAATTAACCTAAAAAACATGAAGTTTAGTACTGTTTTCTGAGCTCCCTTACTTTGGGCTTGTAGCCGAGGCCGTTTGCTGGCATCAGGAGGAGGGCTGCTGTCTTGACGGCGCTTAAAAAAAATTGCCGGACATCTATTTTTACAATTCATTACATGAGACATGTAGCTAGGCTAGTTTGGACTAGTGACTGATGAATCTTGATGCAGTCTGCTGCTTCCTGCTGGCTACGCAAGAGATGCTCAATGGTGTTTTAAGCCCCCAACGTTGAGTTCAAGGCAGCGCTGCGACCATTGACTTCATTCAAGGCACCTAACTATTGCCTAATCCTAGTGCCTTCCAGGCACCAAACACCGCAAGAGATTGGTCAACATTGGTAATGCAGCGCAATATGAAAGACTTTGTCTTAGGTTTAACAACCTACGAAACTAATAATGAAAAATATGAAACTAAAACGACATAAGCTTAATTTAAAACGGCTTAGGAACTATAGGCTATTTAGAGGTGGATAAACGCACTTTGGAGGTGGGTAAACGCTATTTCCGAATTTTGGGAGGTGCGTAAACGGCATTTACATGCGTTTAGCCTCCACTACATCCCTGCATGGCGTTCCACAAGGCTCAATGGTTGGACCAATTCTATTCTCCTTATATATGCTTCCTCTAGGCAGTATTATTAGGAAACACTCAATTAACTTTCACTGTTATGCGGATGACACCCAATTATACTTATCAATCAAGACAGATGAAATCAGTCAGTTAGCTAAACTTCAAGCATGCATCAAAGATATAAAATCATGGATGACGTAAAATTTTCTGATGCTAAACTCAAACTAAACTGAAGTTATTGTAATGGGATCTAAACAACTTCGAAACTTACTATCTGAAGATATAGTTACTTTGGATGGTATTGCCCTGGCCTCCAGCACTACTGTCAGAAATCTAGGAGTTATTTTTGACCAGGATATATCCTTTGATGCCCACTTAAAACAAACCTCAAGAACAGCCTTTTTTCATCTTCGTAACATTGCCAAAATAAGGAACATCCTGTCTCAGAACGATGCTGAAAAACTAGTCCATGCATTCATTACTTTCGTTATTGTAATTCCTTATTATCAGGTTGCTCAAATAAGTCCCTTAAGACTCTCCAGCTGATCCAGAATGCTGCAGCGCGTGTTCTGACAAGAACTAAGAAAAGAGATCATATTTCTCCTGTATTAGCTTCTCTGCATTGGCTCCCTGTAAAATCCAGGATTGAATTTAAAATACCTCTCCTGACCTACAAAGCTCTAAATGGTCAAGCACCATCATATCTTGAAGAGCTCATAGTACCTTACTGTCCCACTAGAGCACTGCGCTCCCAGAATGCCGAGTTACTTGTAGTTCCTAGAGTCTCTAAAAGTAGAATGGGAGCCAGAGCCTTCAGCTATCAGGCTCCTCTCCTGTGGAACCAGCTCCCAGTCATTTAAGAGTAAACTTAAGACTCTCCTCTTTGATAAAGCTTATGGTTAGGGAGTGAGGAGTTGCAGCATCTGCCTAGCCCGGCCCACCTGCTTCTCTGTCCCAGAAATGCTTGATACTAACCTAGCTCCGGGGAGCTTACTCCCCGGAGTCCTTTTGTTTCTTTTCACCCAGGATAAAATCCCAGGATTAGGGTGGCCCCAAAATCATGGTTCCAGCTGTTGCCATGGTTCTGCTGCAATTCCCTGCTATGCCGTGCTGCTCCCTGCTACGCTCTGCGGTACCCAGCAGTGCCCTGTAGTGCCCTGCTGTGTCCTGCTGCGTCCTGCTACGTCCAGCTATGCTCTGCTGTGCCATGCTACATCCTGTAACGCCCTGCAGTGCCCCGCTATGCAATGAATTACTACAACCACTATTTCTAGTCACTGTTTCATTATCTTTACTGTGCCTGTTATTGCCACTGTTCGTAACACCCCCAACCAGCTCCGTCAACAACACCGCCTACCAAGAGCCTGGGTCTGTTTGAGGTTTCCTCCTAAAAGGGAGTTTTTCCTCGCCACTGTTGCACTGAATGCTTGCTCTTGGGGGAATTACTGGAATTGTTGGGTCTTTGTAAATTATAGAGTGTGGTCTAAACCTGAATTGAATTGAAATTGATGCACTTTAACAACCCTTAGTGACAGAAACAAATGTTTTTTTTTACTGATTTTTCATTTCCTTCAGACATACAAAAACAAATTCCACAACGTGTGTTGGGAAATAGCAGATGGTGCACAGAACAGATAAACACAAATTGAACAAGAACAAAAGCCCTCTCCCACCCCCCACCCTCTTCGGTCTCCAGGAAAACAAAACAAACAAACAAACAAACAGAAACCACACCTTGCCTAATCACTCTCCTCTAAGGCCCCATCCAGACGAAGACGTTAGGATGAAAACGCATCCGTCTTCCCTGGATTCGGTTCAAGAAAATTCACATCCACATGAATCCATATGTAAATGACTCAACACGGTACTTCATATGCCAGGCCTGTAGGCGGCGCTGTTATTGCTACAGAAATGAACGGAACGAAGAAGAAGAGCAGCCTTCAGTGACTTCCTTTCATAACCATAGACAGTATATAAAAGTTCATAACATGACTGTTAGCTAGTTCTTTTAGCTTAACACATCCATGGACTAGACTTTAATAACTTACACCACTGCTCGTTATATAGAGGCCACCTAGAAAAAGAATGTAAACTTTGTTTACATTCTATCGGACATGATTGCAGCTAGCAGAGCTAGCGCGCTAACGCTAGCTAACATCAACATCGGCAGTCACACAAACATCAATGATCCGATGTCTTTTTGATAATCTAGCTACACGTTTTTCTTGCGGTAGCCTTTCTACAATAAGCGGTGCTAAAAGCTAGCAGCGTTGCGTCCCTGCTAGCGCCGTCAGCTGGGTTGAAGGCGGAGCTGTTAGGCCGAGGTGTGTGGGGATGACATCATCGATACGCACGTATGCGGTTTCGCCGTCCATATGAAGCCAAACGTGAGCCGGCTTTTTTTTTATTCACCCTGGGACCAGGTTTCAAAAAAGTGCGTTTACGGGCAGTGCGTTTACAGGATTCATGTGGACAGACGGCCCAAACGATGCAAAAGATGTGCGTTTGCATTGAAATACGTCTTCGTCTGGACGGCCCCTAAGGGGCCATCCACATGAAGACGCGTTTTGATGCAAACGCACTTTTTTTGCATCGTTTGGGCCAAATGTCCACACGAATCCTGTAAACGCACTGCCTGTAAACTCACTTTTTTGAAACCTGGTCCCAGGGTGAATAAAACCCACGTCTGGCTTCGTATGTACGGCAAAACCGCATACGTGCGTATCGATGATGTCATCGCCACACCCCTCGACCTTATAGCCTTCGACCTCTTACCTCTCCTCATAACAACAATGGCGGACTACATGCTTGTGTTTCTGCTGGAGAGGATATTGACCCTATTAGGGTTACTAGGGCAAAATATTATGCTCCTGTGCCACCACTCTGAGCAAAAAAGGCTTATGGACAACCACAGACGCCACATCATGTTAAATCCCCCGCGAAGGGCTACCAGGAGGGCAACCAGGAGACGATTTTGGGTTAGACCAGGGAGAACCAGCAGTTGGTGGGACAACGTTGTCAATGGCGTTGTTGTTGACGAAGAATGGAGGGAGAACTTCCGCATGTCCAGAACATCTCTCCTCGCCCTGAGCGAGGAACTCCGTCCATACATCGGTGGGCAAACAACAGCCATGCGTGCACCAATTGAGACGATGAAAAGGGTTGCATTGACGCTCTACTACTTGAGCGACGAAGGACGGCTACGAAGGACGGCTACGAAAGACCGCTAACGCCTTTGGCGTGTCGTGACAGGCTGTGTCTGTTGTTGTCAGGCAGACCTGCAAAGCGATCGCTATCCATCTTGGGCCAAAATACATAAAGCTGTCTTTTACGGAGCCCGAGGCTGAGGATTTGGTTTTGGGCTTCCATCATGCTCATGGCATGGGAGCAGTCGACGTTACCCACATCGAAATAAAGTAGCCATCTACCAACTCAATGGACTACATCAACAGGAAAGGCAAGCATTCCCTTAATGTATGTGACTACAAATTCATGGACGTCGTGATAAAGTGGCCTGGGAGTGTACACAATTCAAAGCTCAACTCGTACTTTAAGACTGGCAGGATCCCTGCTCTGAAAAAGCAGATTGTGGATGATGAGGAGGCCATACCCATTTTCCTTCTTGGTGACCCAGCCTACCCTCTGCTGCCTTACTTGATGAAGGAATATTCCAGTGGAGGCTCCACACCACAAGAACAATACTTTGGCCTATGTTTGTGTAGGGCACGCATGGTTATCGAGTGTGCTTTTGGTCGCCTTAAAGCCAGATTTGCTGCACTGAGAAGGCCTATGGATATCAATTTGCAGGACCTGCCCCATGTAATTTACGCTTGCTTTGTTCTCCATAACTTTTGTGAGGACAGTAAGGAGACTGTGGCTGATCATTCTGTGTCGGGAACAATACAGTGTGATGACGACTTGCAGCTCCAGGGGAACCAGACAACAAAGTAAAACGTAAATGTCGCTACAAAATACAAATTGTTCAGATGATATATATCATCTGAACAATTTGTATTTTGTATAGTGTACTTATCAAATAATATCCTTCACTATACCAGATACAGTGAGAAACACATTTTTTCTAAGTCTTTGCTTAGAACGACTGCTAAATGTTTATAAAATCCAGTACGTCATAACCTGATTTAGGCATAAAAATGTACTGATTATCATTTTGTAAAGTGTTGTGAATAATGTGTGTCTAGTGAAAATAAACAAATGACTGCAATCACTTCCAGAAATATTTTTTTTATTAAAAAGTACCGTTTTTCAAATGTGCAAATAACAATGGTCACTCATGGTCTTGCAGCAGTGCTCTTCTGAATGAATACGTTTCACTCTGTGGGCTGCGTGTTGGTGTGGGTGTGTATTGTCCGCTGCTGCTGTGGGGGGGGGGGTTGGTACAAACTGGGGTCTGCTCAGCAATTCCCTCATCAGGGAAAAGCCATCCTGTATTGTGTTTGTGATGTTTGCAATGTTTGTGTTGATTTGCGCCATATTTTAGCTTCGTGGTCACCTAACCTTTCGAAACTGCCGTGGCCTCGTGAGGGAAGCCCTCTGTTGCCTCCGTCAGACACTGTGCCCGAAACGCGTTTGTTAAATCCATGTATTTCGACTGGCACGACTCCCAGTCAACACTTTCCTGTAATTTATTCGCCTTGTAGTCAAGTGTGACTCGCAGGAGCAGTTCGACTTCTCTATTGATCCCCACAAAGGATTCTGGTTTCCTTGAACTAGCCATTTTTGTCGTCTTGTTCTTGTGTTATGGTCTCTTGGTTCTTCTACTGTCTGTTTTGTATACAGCGTGCACCACTTCCTCTTCCTCTCTGTATACAGCGCGCCACTTCCTCCTCATCTCTGTTTTTGGGGGAATTTCCTAGCATATATTAGTAGCGTGTTGAGTCATTTAAAAATGGATTCATGTGGACGTGAATTTTCTTGACCCGAATCCAGGGAAGACGGATGCATTTGCATCTTAACGTCTTCGTGTGGACATGGCCTAATTCGTGACGGGTTGAGGTCTGATATTTGTGCTGCTGCGCTTTTCTATAGGTCTATAGTCGATGACTTGGCTTTGTTAATCCTCGCTGTAGAGAGCATAAGCATAACTATGTCTAGAAAATATGCCAACCACTGTTTTATACAAAGCCAGCGTTGAGCTATCATTTTCTTGGTTGCAGTTGAGCCGGCTAGCCAAATTTTCCTCTGGCTCCCAAGCAGGTGTAATTTAGAGTTGTCATTAAGTAACAAAACAATCGGGTCAGTAGGAATTCAACATCCTATCACATCAGATATTATTGATGTTTTTTATTCCAAAATTCATGTACCTGTTCACACTCCCAGACCATATGCAGGAAAGTTCCGGTCCTGTTCAGGTTGACAGAACATGCAACAGGGAGTGGGAATGACTTTAGAGACGTATCTCTTCTGTGGAGTCCAATATGTCCTACGACATATGTTGAAGTGGATATACTGGTGATTTGGGATCTTGGAACAGTGGAAAATGTCCCAAACTGTCTCCCAATTAATTGCATTCCCCTCAGGGCTCAGCTCTCGTTCCCATTTCTTCACTATTGGGAGTTCTCCTTTGGATACTTGCATCAGTTTAGCATAAATCTTGGACACTAATCCTCTCACAGGAGAATCAACAAACCATTTAATGGGTTTCCCCATGGCAGTCCATAACATTTTAGGGCTGCTCTTAAGCAAAGATAAAAGTAGAAGGATGCCCTGGGGACCTCAAAACTAGCTCTCAAGACATTAAGTGTGCATTGTGCCAAAGTGGGGTATTCAAATGCCACTTATTGGTGTAGCGTAGTTGCTCCTCCACTTGTTTAAAGTTGGTCAATGTGTTGGTGATAATAGGGCCATAGGCTAGCATACACCTTTTTGGATACACACCTGCAAAAGCAAGGTCTTGCAGTCTTAGGCCCGTTTCACATAGGACGCGCAAGAGGCAGCGCTGCGCTATGAAACCCATTATTGTGTATGGCTTGCGCGCACAACAGCTGATCTGCCGCTGCGCTGAGCAAAGCGCAGCGCAAGCGGCATTTTGCGGCTTGCCGTTCTTGCGCGTGCCGCGGCCAAGGTTAAACATGTTGTTTTAGTTTTTTTCAGACACGTGACAGCACGTCACAGCGCACCGCGGCTGCTCTTGCGCGTGCCGCGGTCAAAGTTCAACATGGTTCAACTTTGACCGCGGCAAGTGCAAGAGCAGCCGCGGTGCGCTGTGACATATGTCACAAGCACCCTATGCTTTCAAAAAACACAACACAGAATGCACGTGGATCCACAAACGGAACAGCAAGTAGCCTATTTATACCAATGACATAATCAAGCTGACAAGTCCATATATTTGCCATTGTTTATTCCAAGATAGTGAAACTGCTTTGTGTTGTTGTCCATATTTAACAGTTCACTGTAAGTATAGTCTAATGAACAATGCACGTGAGCACTATTCCATATATGTTAAGTATAAGCATTACTGATCTGAGAAATGCGCCAAAGCAATGGAGAAGAACTGTAGCCTACTGTTGTGAGCTGCAAAAACCAAATACCAAGTTGATTAGCCTATATATGGCTCCATACAGGTACTTGTAAGATATATTTGTATTTGTATGTTTACATTATGTAAAATATGTTTGGACTGATTGACACGTCATGTTCGTTTTCATTGAAGTAGGTAATATGCCTTCACACAGAATAATTACCCATTAACAAGCGTACGTAAACTCCAGTTTTGGAGGAATTAATTGTACTACATATGTATTAAACAAAGTGTTTTCCAGAGTATGAATGGATGATGATGAATGTATGAATTTAGGCTCATATCTTAGATTTATTATACCCGACTGCAATGACTGCAGACCTCTTATGTATGTAAAATGCAATGACACGTAGTTTTAAAATGCACCATCTTATTTAGAAATTAAAATAATCCACACGTCTTCATCTTCATTTTCTTCATTTATTTATTTTTAAACAGGGACAACATACATTAACCTTAGACAGGAGAGATGCATTTTACCAGGTTTCCAGTGTAGTCCCTGGGCAGGCTGATGTCAACAAATACATTTACTAACACTTTTACCCCAAAACCAACATTAACATGATGGGAGAGCCGGGACAGATGAAACATTCCAGTTTTCTCCGAGTGCAGTGATGATAGACAGACTTCCTCAGGTCAACACATAGAGCATGTTAACCTCCTTCTATCAGCCAAATATCTTCCTGTTATTTCCTTTTATCACGGAGTTACAGGCGATAAACCAGTTTTGATGGTCGAAAGTAAACTTCATTAGCGGTTACATTTTTTCGATTATTAATGAGTGTTTTTCATTTAAAGGTTTGACTACATGCGGGTTATGTGGGTTATGGGCACTGCACTCCAAATAATTATTTGGAGTGAGTGCAGTGTCCATAACCCACGTAAAAAACGACATTTTCCACAATAGACATACATAATAAACATTATATTAATGGGAACACCTACTGTTCTAGCTATAAAAAAATGGCAGAATCATCCACAGTGCATGATATTTCAATAACCGCTTCATACGCGCTTCATGATGACGGCGATGAGTTGTTAACAGACATTCACAAAGACGTAAAGCCCAGCAACAATCTATGAAACATTACGCACGCCCCACTGTTGCTGTAATAATTCCTGAACGGTTTTGTTCAAAGCTGAAGATGCAGCTGTATTTGACAGACGACAGGTGGAGGTTGCTAGTGACAAAATATTAGCTTTCAGTGCGATACCATCACTTTGTAAATTACGTTTAATTAAAAAGTGTTTCAACTGTCCCGGCTCTCCCCTACCCTTCATTCATTTACAGATATGCTCCCACATACACATCAGTTACTATACATTATGTGAACATGTTTGTTTTAAAAGAAGACATTTATTTATTTTTTTCTATTTAGAGGAGTGTAAGAAAAGGTGGAAGAACCTAAGGGACAGGTACATAAAGGAGAGGAGGCAACAGAGAGACAAAAAAGTGGTGCAGGGGCAGACCAACAAAGTACTTGGAAGTACTTTTCCATACTGTCTTTTCTGAAGCCACACGTCAGGGAGAGACAGATTGTAGAACTGGGGTATCGGAATGTTGTTCGTATCCGGGAAATCGTAGAACCGACTCTCGTCAGCAGACTGTCAAATTGCTCCCTGTTGAGCCAAAAGTAGCGCTGGAACCGGTCAAAATGCGGAGCTCCTTCACCAGCCGGAATTCCCCCAACTGCTGTCTGGACCTGAGGGTCTCGTGCACCCACACCCTTGTTGCTGCGGCTGCCTTCCTCCGTCTTCTCCTCCTCTCAATCAGGGCAAGTGCCAAGGCTTTCTTTTGGTTGACAGAAAGAAACCTCTTCGCCACCAAATCACAGGTGTATACACAATGTCGCATGTAACGCACATCTGATGTCAACACCGGACGCAGACGTGACGTGATTTAAATATTGTCGCATGTATGACGTAAATTTCGTAACTCTGCCTCTTCTGCGCAGAGCCCGCTGAGCCCCGCGGCAAGCACAACGAAAGTTATTTTGGGAAAAGGACAACCTAGCGGCGAGCGCAGCGCATGCCGCGTCCTATGTGAACGGGCCTTTAGACTTCCAGTGAGGTTTTGCTCCATTTCTCTCCATGGAACTGTAGATGAGGGGTCCATCCACACTCTGAGGTCCCATAGCTGAAAGGCTATGTGATACACTTTAAGGTTGGGGAGGGCCAGGCCTCCCGTGTTTGTGGTACATTGCACAAAGTATTTTAACCTAGGTTGTTTATTATTCCAAATATACTGCCGAATTAAGGTATCAAGTTTCTTCCAGAAATTTATTGGTGGGGGTAATATGTCAAAATACTGAGAAGTTCTGATGGAATTTCATCCAACGCTGGCATTTTCCCTTTTTTAACTGTTTTTAATGCTGATTCCTCTAAGTTCCGTTATAGGTTGACCCAGTTCTTCTGCCTCCTCTGGGTCAAGAAGAGGCAGGTTTAGTTCTTTCAGGAACTCCTGACACTGTGTCGGATCTGGGTTGCAGGAGGACTCATACAACTTTGAATAGAAGGATTGAAAAGTGGCGCTGATATCCTTAGGATTTGTTGAGATACCTCGGTCTGTGCGCATGCTGTTTATAGTAGCTCTGGATTCACTTTGTTTTAATTTCAGAGCAAGCAATTTGCTTGGTTTACAGCCATTAAAATAATAATGTTACCTCACTCTGTGCATTATGAATTCAGCTCTCCTTCTTAGCAGATCATTTAGCTCTGTTCGACTTGTGACTAGAAGAGTATGTGTAGATTTAGAAAAATGATAGGGTGATAGAATGCAAAACCAAGTTTACCTTGTCACAGTTGAATAACAACAGTTAGGTGGGTAAATAGGACATACATAGAACCTCAACATCCCATTGACACCTCTTTCCTCTGCAAATCTCACAATTTGAAACTGCCATTGAAAACGGCCGAATCTCAACAAAGCTCATAGTTGACGTCAACTCTGTGGCTGTACCTTATTTGGCTCTAGTCTGTACCTTTGTCACACCCCAAAATTTACATACAAACCACTGGTCTGAGACCAGCTGCTGTTGTGAATGTAAAGCCCTCTACAGACCAACCAGATAATCGTCCGTCGGACAGTCTGGCGAGGTCTGTGACTTGAGTCTGTCCGTGCCGTTGTCCGTTGGAAGGGCCATCGGCCTTCATTTTCGCCGATTGTTAGGGCATAATCGGGAGGGCGGGCACTGCCGGCAATCTGGCTCAAATGACCAATCTGATTGGTAGAGTGCTAACCCGGAAATGTAGCGGAATGAGCGTTACTAGAGTCTCTCAAAATCTGACGAAAATCTTTTAAACTGACCTTTGTTGATCTGAAATGAAGACAGATTCAGCAACTGCACGGCCTATTTCTCGCTTAAAATGTTTTCAGAAACACGTTTCGGTGAACTATTTTAGTAAAATATGAGATTGTTTTTGAACAATCCGCCATGACAGTCTGTCTTTGAATTTCCTGGAGAAACCAGACCCACGTGACGCGTTCGTCCAATCAGCTGCCAGTTTTCATTTTCGGGGCGACAATACAGATTAGCACCACCTGCTGTTATGGAGACGTATTACGTCTCGTCGCTTCGGTGTGTTCCGAGGCATTTCTTTTACCAACTCGAGGAGGGTCGGCCGTCTGATCAGTCTGTAGAGGGCTTAAAGTGATGGTTTGGAGTAATTTCACCCTAAGGTCCTTTGCACCACGACCTCGAGCCAAACAACCCCCCAGAAGCTTTTTTCACCTGGGTTGAACATTGGGCGAGTTAGCGTTATCAGCTGATTAGCTTACTGCAGGCGCTAACAGAGCCAAAGGTGTATCTTGTAAATTACCCCACTAATAATGCCCGAAATGATATAGAACTTCTACAGTAGTACAAATAGGTTATGTACTCATAAAACCAATGGATTGGAAAGTTTGAAAGTACACCAGGAGTTTATTTAAATAACACTTACCTGCTGGCTTCTGCTCTCTGCTGCTACTGCTGCCGGTGCTTAAGGATGTCTGCAAATTACAACACCAAAAAGAGATACAACAAAAATATTGATTAATTTAATGATTAAATAAGGTAGTGTCTCCAAACATACCTCAATTATAACTTATCTCCTGCTAGTTGCACTACAGCACTTACTTTTAAAAAATAAGTTAAATGAATCAATATTTTTGTTGTATCTATTTTCGGTGTTGTAATTTGCAGACGTCCCTAAGCACCGGCTTAGGTCAGTTTAAAAGATTTTTGTCAGATTTTGAGAGCCATTAGTTTCGCTCATCCCGCTCGTCATTTCCGGGTTAGCACCCAATTGGTCATTGAGTCCAATTGCCCGCCCTCCGACCCAGCAAGTCAGGTCGGCCAAAATGAAGGCTGAAAGCCCCTCCGACGGATGAGAGCACGGAACACACCGAACAGACTCGAGTCACTAACCTCACCAGACTGTCCGACGGCCGATTATCGGGTTGGTGTGTCAGGGACTTAAGAGACTGCTCTAAAGATTTACAGCATTCTTCCAACTCGGCAATCCTTGCCTCTCTTTTCCTCTTCAAGTTGACTGCGAAGGAAGATGTGAAATCTCTAATAAATCCTTTAGTTGCCTGCCAGATAAATGTAGTCAGAAACTGAGTCGTGTTGATTGATTTAAATTCTGCATCAAAAGCTGTGTTCTGGAGAAGGGAATTATTGGTAACACTTTATAATAAGGCTACATTAATTAGCATTACTTAATGCATTAATAAACATTAGTTAACCCTTAATTAAGGTTTCTATTAATCATGCTTATTTTTGTTCATGTTAACTAAGGTATTAATTAATGCATTATTTTCCATTAGTTAATGACTTAACTAACTGATAAAGCTACATCAATTAGCATTACTTAATGCATTAAGAAAACATTACTTAACCCTTAATTAGTGTGTCTATTAACCATGCTTATTTTTGTTCATGATAACTAAGGTATTAATTTATGCATTATTTACCATTAGTTTATGCCTTAACTAACTGTTATTCTCAGTTAATTAAGGTGTCTTTCATACCATTAGTTAATGCAGTAAGAAGACTTGACTAACTGTTAATAACAGTTAACTAAGGTGCAGGGCCGTGCAGAGACCTTTGGAGGGGCAGGTGCTCAAAGTATAAAAGGGGCACATGGAACAAGGCTTTAAATAGGGCTGTCCTCAAAATATCAATACATCAATATATTGTGACATTCCTTTCTTATACGTGTATCGATACGGATGCTTCTGTATTTATATGGCAGCAAATGTTATGCAGTTTTGAAAAAGAATCAGAATAGAAAAGACCATTTTAAGGTCAAAAGTTTAAAAACTATTTTCTTTGCACTTATTAATAACTCTGGAATTACAAACTGAAGTGTCTTAAATTGTCCCAATCTGAAGGCTTCTCTGTTATACAGAATAGTAAGAATAGCTGTAAACTCTGTCTAGGACATCGTCATTATTTAAAATCAATGTGGCCCGTTTCGTACAGTACAGTATAGTTTTATTTAATGCCTTATCAGTGTATGTGGCTATTTTCATGGTAAAAACTGAATTACAAATAAAAGAGTTACATTTACACAATAAAAATATAAAGTTATTAATATTATACATTTTTAACATTAATGTCTAAAACCTTTTCTGGTAAATTCTTAAATAAATCTTAAGTGCATTTGCTGCTGTTGTTGCTGCTGATACTGCTGGAGTTTATCTGAGAATAGACATTAAAACAAGCATATGAGATATATTAGCTGATTAAATGATTGTTATGACCATGACAAGCTGTAAAGATTGCTGAAAGTGTTTGTAACTGGCTCACAGTGACTGACCTGCTGTGCTGCAACTGCTGCCAAGGTTGACTGCTACACGAAAATAAGAGGATGCTCACAGGGGCTGCTGCACACCAAGAGCTGCAGGTAGAGAAAATAAGATACCAGATTCAAAAAAGCATGGGAAATAATTTGAGAAAGAAACATTAATAGGGGGAAAGGATGAGGGTGGCCATGGCAGGGGTAAGAGTGAGACAGAAAAATCTATATAGACAGAGATGTGTGTGTGTGTGTGTGTGTGTGTGTGTGTGTGTGTGTGTGTGTGTGTGTGTGTGTGTGTGTGTGTGTGTGTGTGTGTGTGTGTGTGTGTGTGTGTGTGTGTGTGCGTGTATGTGTGTGTGTGTGTGTGTGTGTGTGTGTGTGTGTGTGTGTGTGTGTGTGTGTGTGTGTGTGTGTGTGTGTGTGTGTGTGTGTGTGTTCATTCTGTTAGCACCTACTAAAAATCACAGAGTAGCAATAATCTTACCAATAAGTGGAGGATGAGTTGTAGGCATTTATAACAGCAATTTCCTGTTGGCCATGTCCCTAAAAATGTCAGTGACATCATTGTCATTTATTGGAATGTCCTTCTCAATGGCCAAATGAAGGTCAGACAATCTCTCCTCTTTGCAAAGGCTGCGAAGTTTGGTTTTCACCAGCTTCAGTTTTGAGAAGGAACGTTCCACAGTTGCTGTGGACACTGGAAGTGTGCCATATGTCTTCAGCAACTCGGTCATGTTGGGGAAAACTAGATGTGCATTGTTTTCCTTGACCACTGAAAGAATAGATGACACATTGACTGGTGGTGGGCATGAGTATGATGTATGGAAGGCCTTCAGTTCTGTCTGCAATTTGTCTTCCTCTTCAATGTTATAGAACTGGCACAGTTTCTTCACTGCTTGGAGTGCTGCAGTTGGAATGCTTGCTGTTTTCCAGTTCTCTGGGACTGCCAGGCAATGGAAGGCATGCAAGATTTCCCATATGGAATTATATCTTTTATCATTGTGTCCACAAAAACGTAATACACTTTAACACGGTAGTACTCCTGCAAAGTTGGGAAAGCACGGTCAGTCGTAGCGGATGTGGCAGAAAACTTGAACTTTTCTGGCACTTTCCTCCTCCTAGCTTGTCCAGGGACCTCAGATGGAGGATCCAGGCCCACTGATGCAGCCTTCTCTGTAGCCTGTTTATAAATGTTCTCAAACTCTTCTTCTGTTCTGCTGTAGGCCAGCCTCTTTAAAACTCCATCAACAATGCTGTATGCTGCAGCCAGGTCCATGTCTTTCTGCTGCAATGCATCAGATGCAACTGCAGTCACCTGGAAGACTGGACAGGTGATCTCCAGACACAAGAAGAACTCAAAATGTATGCTTTTTAGAAGGATCATTGCATCACCAGAGGAGTTTGGGGGATCTTGCTGTGTCATTTCCTCAAGGAACTGCATGACAGAGTTTTAAGTGCACTCTCTCTACAGGCCCACCGAGTATTGACAGTTTCTTCAGCTCCAGTGGACGCTGATCGGGGTGCTTCCTCTTCTGCATTTCAATAAATGCAGAGTGCCGTTTTGATGAGTTGGCCATAAAAGTGTAACGTTTTTCAACTAGATTGAAAAAGTTGACAAAACAGATGTTTGACTTTGCACTTTCTACCAATACCAGATTAAGGCAGTGTGCCTGACAGTGCACATACAAGGCCTTTGGATTTTGCCCTAGGATTCTGGACTGCAGTCCCTTATAGTGCCCACTCATGTTTGCAGCCCCATCATAACCTTGACTCCGGATGTTTTGTATTTTCAGGTCATTTTCTTCTAATAGAGCCATGACGAGATTTTCAAGAGCATCTCCACTTGTTGAATGCACATTGCACACCTGAATGAATCGCTCCTTTATTAGGGCCCTATTGAAACTGAAGGAATTATTCTTCTTCCGTGCAATGAATTGCCTTTTTGAGGGGCTTAACATATGCAAAAACTCACCAAATTTGGCGGTCGCGTCAAGTCTGGTGAAAATGTACGTATTTTAAGGGTTTCAGGAATAGGCGCACAAAAATGGCTCGCTAGCGCCCCCTACAAAGTTAAAAAAATTGAGCTCCTGCAGTACGTTTAACGTAGACTCACGAAACTTGGTACACATATGTAGCATGTCAAGACGTACAGAAAACCCAACAGGAAGTCCGCCATTTTGAATTGAAAGTTCGAAATTAGTGCGATTTTGGCCATTTCCACATGTCGTACTTTAACGAACTCCTCCTAGAGATTTCATCCGATCAACTTCAAATTTGGTCTGTGCCATCTTAAGACGTTAAAGATGAAAAGTTGTTAAAAGAAAAACTTTTGGTCATAGGGCATGGCTGTGGCGGGGCGGCCATTTTGTGCGTTTCGCCATCGAAACAGGAAGTGAGTGTAACTCAAGTGTCCATTGTCCAATTGGCTCGAAACTTTTCACGATTCATAAGAGTCCAACCCTGAGAACATATAAGGGCCGATATTTACTCAAAGTCATAGCGCCCCCTAGTGGCAACAGGAAGTAGGCCTAAAAGTCAAGGTGCTATACTTTAACGAACTCCTCCTACAGATTTCATCTGATGGACTTCAAATTTGGTCTCTACCATCTCAACACCTTAAAGATGATAAGTTAAAAAAACTTTTCGTCAAACGATGTGGGCGTGGCGAGGCGGCCATTTTGAGCATCCATCGATGAATGAAGAAGTTGTTGTAACTAGGGATGCACCGATCCACATTTTTTCACTTCCGATCCGATCCCGATACCTGAATTTGGATATCGGCCGATACCGATACTATTCCGATACCAGAGCTGTTTGCTTTAATATTATTATTATCATTATTGTTGATTTTATATGATGCTGAAATAAACTCCTCTCAACGGGCAAGTATGATATGTACGTACGTATGCATGTATGTCCCAAAAGGCAACTTGAGGTAAGTATAAGGTCAGAAAAGGAAGTCAGAAAAACAGGAAAAATCTCATTCTGAAAACAGATATGCAGCTGTAAGGGTTTCAAATTGATTGTCATGTCAATATTTATTACATTCCCAAAATGTCAAATACTTGAGTCTTGAAATATAAGAAAAGTGCAAGTGTAAAAATCTCTCTCACACACACACACACACACACACACACACACACACAATCAATAAAACAGTGTGTGAACAGTGCAAATCAAGCACACTGGCTCTTGTAGCATCAACAAATCAACGTTTTAAAATGTCAAATATCTGAAATATAAGAAAAGTGCAATAACTGTAAACATCTTACACACACACTTAGTTACACACATACACACACACACACCTCTGTTTTCACGGCTGCGCAGCGGCTGCTCTGAAAAAGCGGCCGTCGGGACACGATCAGCGGTCTCTGGGGGACGCAACAACGGGGAAATGAAACGCCACACGCCAGCGACAACACCGGGACAGACGATTGTGAAAGTCCTGTTTTGTTTTTGCATGTTGCTGTCTTGCTCTGCGGTGTTTCCAGTGTTAAGTATTTCCAAACAGCGGACACACAGGATAGCATCGAGCTAGCCACAATGCTGCTCATGCTACTAACCTGCTAGCTGGCTGCAAACTGCGGAATGGACTTCCTGAGCGGGGGCGTGTCTCATAACTCTGTGTCTCATTGAGCCGCGTCTCCGTT
Organism: Gymnocephalus cernua; assembly: GCA_023631565.1. Lineage (NCBI taxonomy): Eukaryota > Metazoa > Chordata > Actinopteri > Perciformes > Percidae > Gymnocephalus > Gymnocephalus cernua. The sequence goes on from CM042445.1 coordinate 28,412,957, forward strand.
CAGGAAATGTACTCCACAGTTTGCAGCCAACCAGCAGACCAGCCAGCAGGAATCACTTTTGGAGCAATTTCAGCAGACAACGTTAAAGTGCAGACATGGCTCGTGGTATCGGAAATCTCCGCAGGTTGGATCGGGAAAATCCGATACCCGAATTTCGCTGGTATCGTTCCCGATACCGATACTGGATCGGATCGGCCCCATCCCTAGTTGTAACGTTAGTGTATATTGTCATATCCGCCCGAAACTTCTCACGTTTGACAAGGGTCTGGGCCTGAGGACACCTACAGGCCAAAATTTACATTTGTCACAGCGCCCCCCGCTGTCAACACGAAATCTGCCTTATATGACAAACATCATCCGATTTACATGAAACTTATATGTGGTCTACATGTGATACTGAGCCGCCCCATATACTTTAACGACGCCCATGTACTCAGGCCACGCCCCCTTTCATAACATTTGAACTGTTTAAGGTAGACCCTTGTGTGAGGTATCATTGAACTCAGCAGAGAGTTCCTTTTTAATTGGTGATGGTTTGACCCGCCCCCTATGCTTTAGCCACGCCCCTCCCATAACATTTGAATCGTTTAAGGTAGAGTCTTGTGTGAGGTGTCATTGAACTCAGCAGAGAGTTCCTTCTTCATTGATGATGGTTTGACCCACCCCCTATGCTTAAGCCACGCCCCCTTTAATAACTGGTGACCTGTTTAAGGTAGAGTTTTATGTGAGGTATCATTGAACTCAGCAGAGACCTCCTTTTTTATTGGTAAAGGTTTGCCCGACCCCTATGCTTTGGCCATGCCCCTTTTCACAACTAATGAACTGTACGACGTAGACTCTTGTGTGAGGTATCATTGAACTCAGCAGGGAGTTCCCTTTTCATTGCTGACAATTTGCGGTTGCTGAGTGCCGCGTAAATGTACAGTCGCAAGGAGCGGTGTCCGCCCCTAACCCCGACGCGCACAGAGGCGCAAGGGCCCGTCCATCGCTGCTTGCAGCTTTAATTATTCTTTCTTTCTTTATTTCTTCCGCGCAATGAATTGCCTTTTTGAGGGGCTTAACATATTCAAAAACTCACCAAATTTGGCGGTCGCGTCAAGTCTGGTGAAAATGTACATATTTTAAGGGTTTTGGGAATAGGCGCACAAAAATGGCTCGCTAGCGCTCCCTACAAAGATAAAAAAAATTGAGCCCCTGCAGTATGTTTAACGTAGACTCACGAAACTTGGTACACATATGTAGCATGTCAAGACGTACAGAAAACGTCATTGGAGCCATACCCTAAACCCAACAGGACATCCGCCATTTTGAATTGAAAGTTCGAAATTAGTGTGATTTTGGCCATTTCCACATGTCGTACTTTAACTCCTCCTCCTAGAGATTTCATCTGATCCACTTCAAATTTGGTCTGTGCCATCTTAAGACGTTAAAGATGAAAAGTTGTTAAAAGAAAAACTGGAAGTTGGTGTAACTCAAGTGTCCATTGTCCAATTGGCTCGAAACATTTCAAGATTCATAAGAGTCCAACCCTGAGGACATATAAGGGCCGATATTTACTCAAAGTCATAGCGCCCCCTAGTGGCAACAGGAAGTAGGCCTAAAAGTCAAGGTGCTATACTTTAACGAACACCTCCTACAGATTTCATCTGATAGACTTCAAATTTGGTCTCTACCATCTCAACACCTTAAAGATCAAAAGTTGTTAAAAGAAAAACTTTTCGGCGAACGGTGTGGGCGTGGCGTGGTGGCCATTTTGAGCATCCATCGATGAACGAAGAAGTTGTCGTAACATTAGTGTACATTGTCATATCCGCCCGAAACTTCTCACGTTTGACAAGGGTCCAGGCCTGAGGACCCCTACAGGCCAAAATTTACATTTGGTCACAGCGCCCCCCGCTGGCAACACGAAATCTGCCTTATATGACAAACATCATCCGATTTGTGGTCTATATGTGATAGTGAGCCACCCCCTATACTTAAACCACGTCCACGTATTCTCGTTTGGCTCTCAACGAAGGCGGTCGCATTTTCTCTCCTCTCCTCTCCCACACCTCCCCTGCTTGCTCCTCTTGTCTCGTCTAACTCTAAGAGACTCTCTCAGCACTGCTCTCCAAACCCTAAAATCATGGATTTGATCAACTGGTCTCTCAACGCAATTGACACCATCTTCTCGAGGAGGAGCTTGGGTTCGGGGGAACCTGCTTGCCCTGCCGGAACATTTGCTGCTGGCTACACAATGGACGCGTGGGAGAAGTGACGGGTCGTGTGTCTGGCGGCTCTCTCCGTGGAGGACGTTGAGGATATCTACCTATTCGGAACCATGATAACAGGATAATAGGATAACAGGCTGGAACATCAACTCCCCTGGAAGAGCACTGCAGAGAGACGCTCTTGCGTTCCTCCCCCAACTTCCCTCAGACACCTGCTGATTGTTGACTCTGCTTGGGACCTATTCAAGGTTGTCTCCATGGCAACCTGCTGTGTTAACGCTATGACATCCTGCGGACTGAGGCACCAATGGGTGCCAGGCTAAGCGACTCTCACCAGGCCCCCCTCCCCCCTAATACCCCCGCCCCGCGCCTTCGCCGCTTTTTTACCCCCCAGTCTGACAAGCGGGTCTGTGACCAGCGCCATTTGTCGGCTGCAGGACCGGATGGCTGCTTGCCTATGTCTGGGTTACCTCGACACCCCCCATTCCCCTCCCGTTGCATCATCAGTCATGTTGTCGAATAGTGTGGTTATGTGCTTATTGCTGAGGTTTTTTCCTGTTCCCATACTGTACTCTCTACTGTACTGAGCATAGTTTGGGAGTTGCTTTTTTCTCCTCCCCTTTCCTCATGTTACGATGTATTTTCCTTACTTGTACTTATTGTATTGTGAAGCACTTTGTGATTTTTATCTGTGAAAGGTGCTATATAAATAAACTTTACTTACTTACTTACTTACGTACTCTGGCCACGCCCCCTTTCATAACATTTGAACCATTTAAGGTAGAGTCTTGAGTGAGGTGTCATTGAATTCAGCAGAGAGTTCCTTCTTCATTGGTGATGGTTTGGCCCGCCCCCTATGCTTAAGCCACGCCCCTTCCATAACTGGTGACCAGTAGCGGCGCCAGGATTTCAATTGTAGGTGGGCCTCCAGAAAACTGGATGGGCCAGTTAAAATAAGCCCAAAAAACGGGTTCCCCTTTATCTCCTTTCAGCGCTTTGGACAGAGGACAGCGACTCAGTAGCCGACCTGTGTGGCTCTTGTGTCGCTGTCCTCCGCTAGTGCTGAAGCGGCCAGAGACGTACACCTTGGCAGTAAGCCTAACTTCATTTATCTCTTTTGAACGTTCAATACACAAAAAGACTGAAACGGAATTATATCTTTGGAGGGTCTGTTTCTCTCTCCATTTATTCACCCAGCACGGCGGGAAGGGAACTGTCCAAAATGATTGAACTGTTTCTTATGAATTCAGAATGACAGAAGAACTGTATCGACATGAAATAACAGCAGCATTGAATCTGACACAGCTGCTAAACACAAACAGCAGGAAAACGATCAAAAATTATTTCTCCTGTATTATTTCTTCAGAATAATTAAGTGAATAGCATATCTAACCATATAGGATTAAACAAACAACTAAACAACATCATAACAATCCGAGATAGCTGATAAATAATAACACATGCACACAATTCAATTCAAACTTGCTTGTGGGACTTGGGGCTTGTTAGGAGACGGCGGGGTTTCGTGCTGAACACAGCAAGAATGTCTTGATATTCCAGTGAATCAGTCAATTCCCTTTCAAATGAAAGCAGGGACAAAGAGTTCAGTCTATCTGTCAACATTGTTGCCCTGGTGCCTGTTTTTATCCGTTTGACAGCTGAAAAGAGTCTCTCCACAGTACATGTCGTCATGGGCAATGTGAGGAGGGCCCGCAGGAGACTGTTCATGTTGGGGAAAATATCACGGGGGCATGCGTCGAGCACTTCTACGAGTGTTTCTTTTTTCTCGTTTGTGGTCTTGTTGGCCTTTGCCTTTCTTGTAAGCTGCTGCACAAACACAGTGTGCTCTGCGTCTTCCACGGGAATGGAAAAGTGCGCGCAGGCGGGCCGGATGAGAGCCTTGTCACCAAAGGTGTCTGACCGTGGCAAGCAGGCAGCAGCGGCTCTCATAAAGCCGTATGTGTCGGGCTTGAAACGAGTGTTCAGCTCCATCATCTGCTTGTCCAGTATGTCATTCCATGATTGCTGTAAGTCCGAGTTTTGCTGTACAGGTGATGATTTGCCCAGAGTAGAATCTTCCAATAAGTGGTTGAATGTGACAAGCAGAAACAAAAACTTTTTCGTTTGCATTTGGTGCAGTAGGGAGTCAGCTTCAAGTTTTGTTTGGCCAGAACTTTCGGAGAATGTGGCGAGGGTCTCCAAAATAGGTCCCAGGAGCGTCAACACCTTGTTGACTGCATTTGACCATGAGCTCCACCTCACATCACAGGATCTCTCCAGCTCCATTGTTTTTTGTCCTGGTCGCATCTGCTTCTGAATTTCCAGAAATTTGGCATGTCTGTGCGCCCCAGTCATAAAATTATGCAAGCTGTTTATAATGTCGAAAAACGTTGAAATGCCAGGAGACACTTTAGCTGCTGTGCACAGGACAAGGTTAAGTCTATGTGAGTTACAATGCACGTATAAAGCATGGGGAAACGTCCTCTTCAGTATCACATGTACCCCTCTTCTGTCCCCCGACATGACTGATGCGCCGTCAAACCCAAATCCGACGCACAGCCCCGGGTCCAGCTGCAATGGCTCCACGACTTCCAAAATCTTAGCTGATATTGCCTCTGCAGTCATGTTTTCCGTTTCCACAAATCCCACAGCCCGTTCTTTCAATGTGCCGTTGTGCAGGTATCTGACGCATACTGCCACTAGCTCTCTTTTGGACAAGTCTTTGCACTCATCTGCTAAAATCGCATAATATGTTTCTGGCTCATCATGCAAATCTGCCTTTATTTTTTTGACAATGAGTGATGCTGAGATTTCCAGTATCTCATTCTGTATAGTGTGGTGCAGTAGTTTACCATTGTTGGGTAATTCATCCAGTCGCCTTTTTATTTCTGGGTCATATTTGGAAACCAGGTCAAGTAGTTCCAAAAAGTTACCCTTGTTTAACGCATCTGGGTTTTCCCGATGCCCACGCAATGGGATTTCTTGTTTTGCACAGAACAGGGCGAGATCTATTACCATCATGATGTGCTGTCTATGTCTTTCAATGAATGACTTGTCGCTGGCATCGTTGTTCAACTGGTTAATAATATTTCCCCGTCCTGGCTGGTGACTTTGCTTGAAACCATCCATTTTCCCCAGCGCTGCAACATGTGCCCTGCTGGCTTCATGTTTGCCACAACCCTCAGAAAAATGTTTCCAGTCTTTGAAGCCCATTTTAATGAATCTATCCTCATAAGCTGCTTCAGGGAAATTACGACAATACTTACAAAATACAGCATCTCTTGATATGCTGTATTCCAGCCACGGGAATTTTGAGTACCACCTGTCAGAAAAACTCCTATCTTTCCCCGATATGTGTGTGGCTGGAAATGTACGGAGTTTGGGCTGGCTTGCGGGCTCATCTATTGATGACAGGTCTAGCGGAGGTTGTGACAGGTCTTCTTGGGGAACGGCGTTTGTGCTAGGCTGCTGAACCCTGTCTCCTCCTATAACACATAAAACGCTATCATAATTACCTCTGCTTACTGCCAATATTATTTTTCCCTCCAGAAAATGTACATACAGACAACCAGACACTAACGTTAACATTAGCCTAACTGTTAGCCTACTTGCCTTGCTGGTGTGAGTGGGTGGCTATGAGAGGACTTGATGGAGAGAGGGCGGCCGAGCAGGATGGTAGCTGGTCACTAACCGCATTACTTATGGCAGGAGTTTCCTCCTCCTGCTCCTCGGAGCGTTTCTTACTGAAATTAAATGAAAATAAGCTGCTTTGCTTTGCTTTGCGTTTCATAGCTACCGTGTGCAAAGAAAAACTTGGCTAGGCTACAGAAAAAAAGAGAGAAGAAAAAAAAAGAAGAAAAAGTAGCGGCTAGTTTTTCTTCTTTTTTTTCTTCTCTTTTTCATTCATTGAGCTTGCTTGAAAAGCTTGCGCGCCAACGTCATTCATTTCATTGGATCACTAGCTGGTGACGATGCAGCCTGTGGGCGGGCTTAAGAGTCCACACGTGGGGTAGAAGGTTCTCTTAGCCTCTGAAAGCTTTCCTCGGCCTGGGTGAAAATGGGCGGGCCCAGACCTAAAATGGGTGGGCCCAGGCCCACCCGGGCCCAATGGTAGCGCCGCGGCTGCTGGTGACCCGTTTAAGGTAGAGTATTATGTGAGGTATCAATGAACTCAGTAGAGTTCCTTCTTCATTGGTGATGGTTTGGCCCGCCCCCTATGCTTAAGCCACGCCCTCTTTCATAACTGGTGACCCATTTAAAGTAGAGTCTTATGTCAATGAACTCAGCAGAGACCTCTTTTTTCATTGGTGGAGGTTTGCCCTGACCCCTATGTTTTGGCCACGCCCCCTTTCACAGCTAAACACAGCTCTGGACTTGATTATCTCCAAGGGTTTGAACATTTCCAAGGTTGTGGTGACTGACGTTGCTCTCTCTGATCATTCATTTCACGGCACTACTGAGCAACTATAGGCCGATATCTAACCTTCCATTCTTAAGTAAAATCATTGAAAAAGCGGTTTTTCAACAACTCAACCTTTTCTTGTCACTAAACAATGGTTTTGATGCCTTCCAGTCAGGTTTTCAACCACACCACAGCACTGAGACAGCTCTTGTTAAAGTATTTAATGATATCCACTTAAACACAGATAGTGGCAAAACTGCAGTCTTAGTATTACTTGATCTCAGTGCTGTATTTGACACGGTCGACCATGACATATTACTAGACCGATTAGAAAACTGGGTTGGCCTTTCTGGCTCAGTCCTAAACTGGTTTAAATCCTATTTAAAGAATAGGGACTTACTTTGTATCTATAAGTAATTATACAGCTGAGCATACAAATATGACGTGCGGAGTTCCCCAAGGCTCCGTTCTGGGGCCTCTTCTGTTTAACATCTACATGCTTCCACTGGCTCAGATTATGGAAAACAACAAAATAAGTTACCACAGTTATGCGGACGACACACAAATTTACATAACCTTATCGCCAGGAGACTATAGTCCTATACAAACACTGACTAAGTGCATTGAACAAATTAATGACTGGATGTGCCAGAACTTTCTTAAATTAAATGAAGAAAAAACTGAGGTGGTTGTTTTTGGAGCAAAAGAGGAACGATTAAAAGTCAGCGCTCAGCTTCAAATGACAATGTTAAAAACAATAGACAAAGCCAGAAATCTTGGTGTAATTATGGACTCAGACCTGAATTTCAACAGCCACATTAAGACAATTACAAAGTCATCCTATTACCACCTTAAGAATATATCAAGGGTTAAGGGACTTATGTCTCAGCAGGACTTGGAAAAACTTGTCCATGCTTTTATCTTCAGTAGACTTGACTACTGTAACGGTGTCTTTACAGGTCTCCCTAAAAAATCAATCAGACAGCTGCAGCTGATTCAGAACGCTGCTGCTCGAGTCCTCACTAAGACCAAGAAAGTGGATCACATCACTCCAGTTCTGAAGTCTTTACACTGGCTTCCTGTGCCTCAGAGAGTTGATTTCAAAATCCTTCTGCTAGTTTATAAATCATTAAACGGTTTAGGTCCAAAATACATTTCTGACCTGCTAGTCAACTACGAACCACCCAGACCTCGCAGGTCGTCTGGGACAGGTCTGCTTTCTGTCCCCAGAGTCAGAACTAAACAGGGAGAAGCAGCATTTAGTTTCTATGCTCCACATATCTGGAACAAACTTCCAGAAAATTGCAGGTCCGCTGCAACTCTCAGTTCTTTTAAATCAAGGCTGAAGACCTTTCTTTTTGATGTTGCCTTTCGTTAAATAACTATCCATTTCTTATAATTTCGTTGCTTATTTTATCTGCTTTTATATAACTGTTTTTAACTGCTCTTTAATGTTTAATTTCTTATACTGCACTGTAACTTTGATTATTGTATTTTGATTGTCTTCATGTAAAGCACTTTGAATTGCCCTGTTGCTGAAAAGTGCTCTACAAATACAGCTGCCTTGCCTTGCCTTGCCTAAAGTACTCTATGACGTAGAGTCTTGTGTGAGGTATCATTGAACTTGGCAGGGAGTTCCATTTTCATTGCTGACGATTTGCGGTGTCTGAGTGCCGCGGAAATGCACGGTCGCAAGGAGCGGCGTCCGCCAGTAACTCCGACGCGCGCAGAGGCGTGAGGGCCCGTCCATCGCTGCTTGCAGTTTTAATTTTCATGTTGTGTACATATCTCACAACAAAGGAAACCTGTTCAGTGTGGGACACATCTGTCGTTTTATCCAGAAGTATCGAAAAGATTTTGCTCTCTTGAATTTCTTCTCTGATGACACATTTTACAGATATAGCCAAAGCTTTGATTATGTCATTCTGGATTCTGTTCGAGAGGAGCGAGACAAGAGGTCTTTTTTTGGGTTCCCTGCTTCTCTTTTACGGCATCAAGGTGTATTTAATTACACTGTCATACTTGCTGAACAACTCCACTAATTCCAAGAAATTCCCTAGATTTTGGCTTGATGAAGTCTCATCATCTCCCCTGAAAGACATGCCCTGTCTTGCCAGGAAAAGAGTAATGGCAATCAAACGAGACAACACTTCTCTCTTCCTCTCCCTCTCTTTGTCTTTTACAGCTTGTGACTCAAGGTCACCCACTTCAAAAGCTGCCTCCAGTATTTTTTTCTTGAAGGAGTTCCACCTCACCATACCACACATATGAGCCTCTGAGGCACTGTGCTTTAATTTTTTCCAAAGCCTTCCTGCAGCGATTTAACCCTACAGTTTTCCAGTTAGTGTGACTCTTGTATCTTTCATCATTTAAAAAAGGACGGCAGCTGAAACAAAACATGGCATCAGTACTAGGAGAATATTCTAGCCATGGGTTATGCTCATACCCCTTCTTCTGAAATGACCGTCCCTCTACATTTTTTGGAAATGACAGTGCTGGTTGGCAGGGTCCAATATTATCACACATTCGGATAAAGGCCTCATCGTACTTTGTGTTGAATTGTAGGACGTGGGCAGGGTCAGTTGGGTGTTGTAGTCCAAGTAGGTTAGAGAATAGCCCCTCTCTTGCTTCTGTCTCCTTCTCCTGGCTTGCTGTTCCCTCCACTGTTTCTGTCTCTACGTTTCCCTCTTTCTCTCCAGTCTCTGTCTCCTGGCTTGTTGTTCCCCGCACTGTTTCTGTCTCTTGTGCCTCTACATTTCCCTCTTTCTCTCCAGCCTCTATCTCCATCTCATCATCTGATCTATTACTTTCCACTCTCTGTCCATCTAGGAACAAGGCACAATTTCAACATTAATCTATTCTTTTAACCATCACTACTACTCTTGCACCTAATCAATAATACCTTCAGTATTGATACAAAACATTAAATAACTGATACACTGCAATATAGTAATTATTATTACTGTTGTAGTTGATGTCTAAAATACCTTTGCAGTGTAAACAAATGGTAGGCTACATGTGTTATTCTTACCTGTTGCGCTGTTCATAAACCAGCTGGATAGAGATCCACTGCCTTTTGCTGCCTCAAGCAGCTCCTTCTTTTTTTGTTTTATTCTCCTCTCTTTGCGAGACATCTTTGCACTGCAGAACACACACAAACAAAGGGACATTTCATACCTTCATACCTGAAATCTATTAGGGCCATATCTCTTTCACTCTGCACTTTGGTGTCAAGTCAGGTATATTGGTCATTTTATATTGACATTGATATTTTTACATTTATTATTTCCAGACATATATTATTGAGTTTACAGGCTATGGAGATGTTGCTGTTGTAAACACTACTGTTGCTGTTGTAGAAAAAATATATTTTTGTCATATAAAATATAATTCTATTTTAATCCTGTTCTGAATTTATACATTTTTTGAATGATAAGGATAATAAAACAGGATTGATAGGCTAAGTATAGGCTAATTCGGAGGATGAGAATGAGAAAATCAGTATAAGCCTTTACCAGTGTTGTGATAATTATTTTTACGTTTTTTAAATAAATACTGGAATAATAATAATAGTTCAAAGTATAGTTTTTAGTCAAATAACGTAAAAAGACAAGACCCCTCTACGCCCATGAACCTTTTCTCCCTCAAAAAACAGCAAACTAAACGTTACTTCTAGGCTACACACACACACACACACACACACACACACACACACACACACACACACACACACACACACACACACACACACACACACACACACACACACACACACACACACAGCAATATAAACAACAGCTCCATGCTCTCTTCACGTCGTTCTTGTAAAATAATAATAATAATAATCAGTAAACATTACAAACACACCGCTTCGCTGAGAACAGCACTTACCAGCAGCCGCGGTATTGAAGATCCTCTCCTTCTGGTAGTAATGCGCGATATTGAAAAACGCGCGTGCGGCAAATCGTCCCGGTCTGGATGAGGTCGTCAGGTGAAAGGTCATCATGTGGTTCATTTTATTTACGAATAAATTATTATTCATTCATTTTACTAATAGTTAGATTTGGGCAGGCCTTCACAAAAGGGCCTTTAATTAAATTTTTTTTTTTGCCTTGACAAAAGGGCACTTCGGGCATCAAGGGGCAAAGGGGCAGGTGCTCAAGCACGTGCCTGCTAAGGTGTCTATTTCACCATTAGTTAATGCAGTAACAAGCATCACTTACCAGTTAAGCATAGGTAAATGTTAACAAACATCTCTTGATAACGAGTAAACCATTAGTTGATGTTAATTAAGGTATTTCCTAATATTACTAGGTTTGATGAAGATGTTTGACAGCATGTATGTCTTAAGGTTCACAGCCAAGCCATCTCATTATGAGAAAACTGTTTTTATTGTTTAGATCTGACTGATCTAGTGAACGATCAATCCTTGCATCTGTAGCTTTTGCATGCATTTAAAAGAAATTGATATATCCCACTTGGTTTGTTAGGTTTCAAGAGAGGACAACTATCCAGAAGACATGCCAGTGAAGATGACAAGAGGGGGGAAATGTCCAGTGTAATCTACATGCAGGACTCACACTGTAATAGCTCTGATTCTTCAGTGGAGAGAAAGAAGAAAACTGACTGAGTCAAACTCAGAATCAAATGAAAACCTTTTTTTACAATTTGAATATGTGTGTATAACAGAAGGTTGTCATGAATATTTGATTTCACATTGGCAATGTTTCACTAATGTTTAAAAGCTGTGAATGTTTAAGTCAAAGAGTATTAATAAACTATGAATCATTGTTTAGTAATGCTATATCAGTATTGTTATACATTAATTAAGTATTAGTTAAGGTGCAAATGTTCTCTACTTTACAATAAGTCTACAAAACAGCATTAATAACTGTTTAGTTATGGTTTAGTAATGCTTATTCAGTATTGTTATACATTAATTACGTAGTTAAGGTGCATATGTTCTCTACTTTACAATAAGTCTACCAATGAGCATGAATAACTGTTTAGTTAAGGTTTAGTAATGCTTATTCAGTGAAGCTTAGCGTAATTTCATGCAGGAAGACTTTACAATTTATTCCTAATTGTCTCTTACTACCTAATCAAGTGCCGGAACACCCACTTTCTTTTAGCCAATCAAAAGAGGCCTTCGTTTTCTCAGAGCCAATCACAGCTGGTCTTCCCTGTTTTAAACTGCTGTGTGTCTCTCTCTCTCCCTTCTGTCAGCTGTCATTCTATTCTAGATCGATGTCGATTTACACGCACTGCACGTCTGTTGTCATCATCCGATTTTTATCCTCAGGACATCTGATTCTTCCTCTGCACTCGTTCCTCTCATCTGTTTTTCTTTTTTGCCGGCTAGGCGGACAAACTTTTTTAAGAACGGTAGCATCCTGGCAGCCGTTTCTTCCAGCTTATTACCGACTCTGTTTCTGCAATACCCGGGGACGCTTTCTGGTCGTCAACTGATATTCTTCGCCAACTGCATTGCCGCCCCAGCCCGGCTCCCGGCGGCGTTGAACGCGCATTCATCCGGTTCATCTCGGCTGGGATCAGTGTTTCGACTCTGCCAGAACTTCCAGCCCTCATAAGTTAAGTCGTCTTTTCTGGTTGTGCTTTGTGCACTATGCTGCCTCTCCACGGTTCGCCGTTCGCGGAGCGCTGCATGACTCTGGCTTCGGCCGCGCTACTCCGCGTCTGCGGCTTTACTGCAGTCTATATATTGTTCGATTGCAAAATGTTCTACTTGCTTTTAGCAGGCACTTATATCTCGGACGCAGTAGGCAAGCCACTTGTTCTTGTGAGTTATGCTCATTTTGTCCGTTTCCTAACACTGTCTATGGTTTCATATAGGAAGTGGCCTGTTGCGTGGATGTAACATCTGGCGTTTCCCACACTGGTGGGGCTATCGGCTGGCTAGTTAGTTGCAACATCAGGGTGCTGGCTACGTGCTTACTCAATGTTGTTACAGGCATAGTGATTTCTTTGCTTTGGTTCTCTATTTTGATTCACCCGAGGGCTGTATGCCGTAATGCTTGTAACGTGGATGAAGTATGAAGCCATGGATGAGCTTGGTTCACTAAACTGCAGGCTAACTGCTAGCGCTGTTAGTAGCTAGTGGCACGACGTCATTATTATCTCCTTGGTTGTCTAGCTGAGACATCCATGGTTTATTTAGCTAAGCATATAAACGAAACCACAACGAAAACTCATGTTTAACGTCAGTGAATGTTTTAGACATGAAGATGGCGAGTTGTGAGTTCGCCACTTGTATGAGTCACGCTCATGAACGAGCATGTTGTTACCGGTTGCTAAGACAACGCAAATAAATTGTTGCTAGTGCGCGTGTCCGTCGTGACGTATGGGCCAAGAATGCGGAAATCGAGCTCATGTTGTCTTAAATGTGCTTTTGAGCACCCTCATTGGAATGTACGGGGCTTCCGCCGAACGCTGTATCCAACCCAGTCTCCTGGTGGAATTGTAACCCCTCTACAAAATACCACTGCCGAGAATGTAAGGCGCTTGCATTCTTTCAGCCAATCAGGGTGCTTGCATTCTTTCAGCCAATCAGGGCAAGCATGTGAACGAGCTTTTCTCTCAACCCAGTCTCCTGGTGGAATTGTAACCCCTCTACAAAATACCACTGATTCTTTCAGCCAATCAGGGTGCTTGCATTCTTTCAGCCAATCAGGGCAAGCATGTGAACGAGCTTTTCTCTCAACCCAGTCTCCTGGTGGAATTGTAACCCCTCTACAAAATACCACTGCCGAGAATGTAAGGCGCTTGCATTCTTTCAGCCAATCAGGGTGCTTGCATTCTTTCAGCCAATCAGGGCAAGCATGTGAACGAGCTTTTCTCTCCAGCAGACGCGGAGTTGGAAAAGAGCATTGTTGTGATTTTTAAGTAAGTAGGCTATTCAACAAATAACTTACTTAGTTATTATTTTTTTGTTTAAATACCATCCATCTATGCTATAGTAACTGTGAAGGCTTGCTGTACAGTCCTGCCACGTTTACAGTTGTTAAACTGTTGTTTTAACTAGTCCATTGTAGCCAAAGTAAAGTTAGCGAGCTAAGCTAGCACTGCCTTGATTATAATAATGGGTAGCTAGCCTAAATCATCATGTTTTTTTTTTATTTGCTTCAATCAGAAAAGAAATCGCTATGTCAGAGGTTATATAAAATAGTAATGTTTAATTTATTTTGAAAACCATGTTGAGTAGGCTAACCATGAGCTACTTGATTGCTAGTACTCTGCAATGTTATACTGCTAGCATGAATTAAGTAGCCTAATGAGTAAATTAATTATTATCTTAATTTATATATAGCCTAATTAAGGTATTTTCCCAACCATGAACACAAATAGTAATAGTCTGGAGAAACACGTTTTAAAAATGTAATTATTTGAAAATGCAATAGGCTGACATAATGCAATGCCATATCATTTAGGCACAATGTAAACACAATGTTTTGCGGACCTCAAATATTATATGACTTATTAGATCTGATTAGATTTTGTAGATATATATGCATAATCTATGCATAATATATAATGATAGCATACTAACTAGTTATTGTAGAAGTCTAAAGGGAAATGTCATTAGCATGTATAACACAGGCATAGCGTTGGTAGCATTCAGTTAATTGATCCTGTAGTGAACAAGATTCACTTTTTTTTCTACTCACACAGGTAGACCTGATGATGGTAAGATGGTAGACTGACCCATAATAGTTATGGCAGGTAAGACAAGAATTTCTGGAAATTATTCACAATATTTATGTCATTACCTTTGTCATAGAATGTTTATTTGAAAATAGTGGGCACACATTGCTTATATGTCATTAAAAAATGATGAGAAGGCATGCGCCAACGTCAGCAAATTAAATTCTGAGTCATTCGCTATAATACACTTTAGTCTTGACAGTAATACAGGGTTGGTTAATAGGAGAAGGCAATTCTGAATAGGTTGTTTTTTATAGCCTGCTTAAGGGATGATATTGATGGGATGAGGGCAATAGCTGTGAAGTCACTGTCACCCCAGGTCCAGCTTGTTCCTGGATGTCACACGGGAGTTTGCATTGATGGACTTATGTGGAAGTGAGTGGGACGCACGAGTAAGTCATAAAGAAAGATTAGGTCTTGATTGTTGAAGGTGTTGTCTGTGAGAAGAAGTGTTTTGAAAATGATCGTGAACTTGACAGCAAATAATTGGAGGTTATGACAGACTGGACTGATGTAGGTTTTGGATGGTAAGCAATATAGGATGGAGATGACGAGGGCATGGTGAGTATTTGTGTTGGGAAGGGAGGAGGGTAGGGCTTGTAGATGGAAGTATATTGGGGAACCATCGATGGTAAGAGAAAAGTACTGTACGGAACGTGTAAAGGAGTCTGGGTCAATGATCAGTATTTTACAGAATGTTACAGTTGAGCCGGAGAAAAGTTATGTTGAAAGTGATGTTGTATCCATGATTTTGTGGAGTTTATGCTGGGTGTCATGATCTTGGATGAGAGGCAGAGTTGGTTGTCACTGGAGTAGCAGTGGAATTGATGTTCGTGTTGGAAGAAATATGTCAGTGGGGGAGGATGTAAGAGAGTTAGTGTAATATGTTCTGTATGCAAAAGATTATTTCCTGTCCGTCTAGTGGGGCTTTATGTTTACCAAGTTACATGGACCCCAAGTGCACTGACTCTGGTAACTCTGGAGACCAGCTGTTTATCATACTGGTAGTGGAGCAGGAGTGGAAACTAAAAAGGACTTTCAGAAGCACTGCAAGGCTGCTACATACTTAAATGGTCATTCTCTCCCCACACGGACTCTCCAGAGTTTACTGTATTCCCATCTGGCAGACTGCATCAAAACACAAATGTATTAATTAACTATTATGAACTCTTAAAATTATTGCGCCCCTACAGTTCATGCACTTATGTGTCCCAAACTTATTTTTTTATCTCACTATGTTTGTGTCACCTGCATCATGTATCCCTCTGTATATGTCTAGATTTTTTATATACTTTATTTTTTATAGTTTTATCACATACAAAAGGCATAAATAATAAAACAAACAAACAAAAATACAAAAAACCCATGAACAATCTGGATTGTCTTTACATTAAGATTTGTTGAATGATACATCAGTACTTCAGACCTCATCCTGTCGTTGCCATACATATATCTAGATTTAACATGCACTGAGACATGCCTCTCATTTCTACATACCAGGCACAATACATAGCACTGTCATGTATTCGCACTGTGTTAATTAAAATGCACTAGGGCTGCCCCCTCTTAGTTGATAATTGGTTGTTTTGGTCTTAGTCGACTAAGATTTCTTTAGTTGATAAGTAATTTTTTGTGCTTATTCATGCTTAATTACTCATTTCCAAGCAACTTATGAGAACATTTCTGGTGAACACGAGATTTAAAGTGGTGCTTTTGCAGGACTAATTTCGGAGAAACTCAGTTTTACAGATGGTTAATTAACTACATTTATGCGCTTTTCTAGTCTTAACCACCTCTCAAAGAGCACAGCTCTGTCGATTACATCAACTAATCGATTAGTCGACAAAATCATGTAATTGTTAGTCGACTAAGAATTTCTTTAGTCGAGGACAGCCCTAAAATGCACTGTGAAATTCATTATTTTCCTTTTTCTCAATATACGTATGTCCATTCATGGTTTGGTTTGTGATTGGCTGGGTGGTGCATTGCAGGCCTGCAACCTTTTTTTTTTTTTTTTTTTAATCTTAGCCTTAGTGGTTCTCAGCCTTTCTTGCGGAGTTATCACACAGAACAATCAATTTGATAATTACAATCTCCATTCCCCGCCCCTCCCTCATGCTTTGCTTTACTGTGATGCTTCTAGGTTGTATTTACACGTCTACATCATGAACAACACAACCACAAAGGCCATGAAACAATAGTATATATTTTGTTGCCATTTGCACAGCTATATTACAGTCCAGGTACATTAGAATTATTTCTGTGCTCCTCACAAGTCAACTTCAAGGTAAGAATAAATAAGATTGAGGCAGCACTATCGGGCTAGTCCTTGTACACACTAAGCACACACTAAAGTACACACAAAAGTCTGCTGCAATGTAGCTTGAATGTTGTTCTCCCTTGTAAGTTAGATAAAACTGTCAGTTAAATGTAAATGTAAAGTACAGTGTTCATTTCAACATTGCCACAAACCTCACAGTGACAGAAAAGATTCTGTTGACCAGACAGATCCTCTTTTGCACTCTGAACACACGTAACCCTGCACAACCACAGTTGACAACGCATTTCCTTGAAACCACCTTACAATGTATTGCTCTTAAAATGTTATTAGTTGTCTTGGTGCTCTCAACACAGTGATTTGGACAGTATCCCATAGTCCTGAATTGAATTGTGACCTTTTGACCTCCTCCTACACTGTTGTCACAGAAACCACTGTGACACTTTTATCTTTTGAATTTGAATATAGAAAATCGTCTTGCAGAAATGTCCGACTTCCAGAAGGCTCTTAAAGCTAGCAAGCATCTAATAGCCAAATTTGATGCAACGACTGTGAGTATGGATTTGTTTAAACATGTGGCCAAGTGTATATTTGTAAATAAAACAATTAAGGGCAACTCACTTACTTTAGAAAAATGATCCTGCTACACCAGTACAATGGCAGCCACGAGACAGCAGTGGCGAAATGCTATTTAAAAGACCTGGGCAAGCACCACGAGGTCAAATTCCTGCCAAAAAAGGTATGAATTATTACTGTAGTACAAAACAATTGGTATTTTTGAATTGTTATATCTATCTCTATCTATCTATGAACAAATTAAAGCATCATACTGTATTTCCTATTGCAGCAACAAGCAGCAGCACTCCTCAAACAGAAACGGTTTCATTTGACGTTCTAGGTATGCCTTTGCTTTGGTTGTGGTTGTGTGGTTTGTGTTTTGGCTTTTTACATTGTAATGATTATTATATTCTGTGTGATAAGATACCAATTTCCAGGTCTACTCTGTCGACCCGCCAACAAACCCTGGAACATCTCAGCAAAATATCAGCTGGGGTGAGAGGCAGGCTCTAAGCTCGGAGAGATGGAGCTCAATTAGGGACTCCTTAGTTCGAGCATTGATGTCCTCTGAGGTCTTAGAGCCTGCCTGCAAAATCTGTAATGAAAGGGCAGTAATTTACTGCAAGGAGTGCATGCCCAAGGAGTTCCTTTGCAGTGAGTGTGATGTGAGGGTCCATGCACTTCATGTGCTACATGATAGGAGTGCCATGTTTGAGGGGTTTTATCACCCCTTGTCCCCCACTACAATTGTCCAGCCTGAGGGTGATGGATACAAACTGATGGAAACAGGTGTGTATGTATTTACACAAATGATGTAGCATTATGGTGACAAATTAGCCTGCATATGACTTTACATATATATATTTTCATTAGTGCGATTTCTACCAGTCAGCCTGCCAAAAATATGTGGTTGCTGTCCAAGTGCTCTGGCAATGACAGCAGCCAGAGGAGTCATCCTGGTTGGGATGAATGGTAAGATGGATATGTTGTGTCCCTACATATGGATATGTCATATCCCTGTTCTTGCTTGAGTTAACACTATACAAACAATTATTTCAGGGCGTTACAACCTGTCCATCCCCTCTGTAACTTGTGGCCTGTGTCAAGAGAGTTGGACAGCTGGGTTGGAGGACCTGGTAAGGTGTGGTTACTGGCCTGCCACGCTGAATCACCACACCCTGTACCAGGTTGAAATTATGAAATCGTTTCAGCAGCTGAAGTTGCTTGCCCCAGGGCTGTCACGTCAGGCATACCTAGGAATGTTGGAGGAGAGGAGTAGAGCCTGTGGGAGAGTAAATATATATTTTTTCTCTTTCTTTAAAAAAAGAATAATTATCATCACATATTGACATTCAATATCTTTCCATATTCATCATTACTATTTAGTCCAGCAACATCTGTGGAGATTCCTTTCAGCGGGCCTTCATTGAATGGTCACACGCAGAGCATGAAGTGGAGAGGGCCATGGGGATGGACCCATTTCTCTGCTCTGCCTGTGTTCCAGAGATGCATGCCATTGCTGTGGATGGCAATAGGAAGCACTACCGCTTCCAAAATGCCACAGGGTATTACATTTTCCTTTATACAGTATTCAGTGAAGATATGTATAATGTATGAGCTGTATTTCATAGACTTTGTTTATTTACATCATTTCTAAAGGTCTAATGTAGGTCTATTTGATGGGTCATTCTTTGTCAATGATGAAGAGGTGGCCAGCTTTGTGCAGTCCATCCATACCAACACAAAGCATGTACGTTAGTACCCAAAGTTCTATTTAAGCCATGTACACCACTGTCGTTTTCATGAACTTGTTTCATTCTGAATGATTGTGTTTTACCAGAGATCAGGCAGTGGCAGGTGTGGGACAAGCCAGTGGGCAGCGGCTAAAGAAGTTAGTAGACCCTCCTCCTCAAAAATTGATGAGGAGGGTTTGGAAATAGCTGTCTGCAGACATGGGGTCCTCCTAAAAGCTTTGAATATGTTCAGGGGAGAAATATTTGCGTATCCCATGTACCTGCATAAAGAGCTTATGCCCCTTAGGCCTACTTTCCTTTGCATGGACGTGGCATGCAAATATTTCCCCTACCTGAACAGGGTGGCCTCAGGGTGTCAGGAGTTGCAGGTAAGAAATAATTGAAAAGATCTAAAGGTAACATCTTGTCATGAGTTATTATAGTAATATAAACTGTTGACTTACATGACTCAGTTACAACAAGTGCATTGTATTATGACTGTAATGCATTTCTGACATGTCTGTGTTCATGTCACAGGCGCTGCAGGCAGTGCGACCACTCCTTTCAGTTATGCACGCCAAAGCCCATTCATGGACATGCGAGGTTAGCGTCAAATTTTGTGCATTAAATTCTTCATCTATTTGTGCTTGTCTTGAAACTGTGTTTGTGAATTGCAGCTGAAATGGGCAGGCCGCAACCAAGAAGGGGCAGGGAACACCATTGGGGAGGAGGTAGAGCAGGTGTGCTAAATGTGTTCAATTTAAAAAAAAAAAAAAAAAAAAAAAATTCTTCCATTGTGTCATGTTTGCTGTGATAGTATTGACATTACATATTGATTGTTTACTACTTAGGTGAACAGTTTTTTATCCAGGGCTGCCATGTCAACAAAATACATGTCAAAAGGAGGTAATAACAACAACACATAAAAACAATGCAGTATTAATAATACTATTTATTTCTGCCATGATCGGACAGCCATTCCTTTCACTTTTACTACAGCACGAAGAGACATGATTACCCTGTTGGCAATTTCTTGGAACCAGCGAAAGATGGCAAACCTCCACAAGACATTGGCACAGAGGTATACAAAGGTATGTCTTAAAAATTACTTATTTCTAAAATACCTGAAAAGCCATAAACTAATATACTTAATATATAAGGCACATGGAAAATAAGTATGAGTGCTGTTTGTGGATCTATTTTTTACAGGCGCAGAGAAGACTGGATGAGGAAATTAAAAAGCTGCATGCCCTCTGTACAGAGCTGAGTGTGGATGACACTCAACTACAGCAATGGATTTCTGATGTCCAAGGCTGGCCATGTGGTAATATTTAACCTTCACAAACATGCATTTCAAATCTATTCCATGTCTGTAGACATTTTACAGCATTTTGTGATCTCAAATAATGACAAATTTCCATCACAGCCTCCACTGTTGTAGATGAGCGTTCACTGGAGTGCCAAATTGAGCATCTGTACCTCAGCATCCGCCAGCGGAAACACATGCTGTACAGACAGACTGGTGTGACTTTTAAAACCTTGATTTCATAGATGAAATTCATAGATATTAATTAAGTTTTGATAATCTGTGGCTGTAATACAACAACGCATATACTCATGTTTTTCCCTTAGACTCCAATAAAAGAAGACACGCCATTCGTCGGAAAGTTGCAGAAGAGAAAAGGAAATTGGAGTCTGCAATCGACCAGTTGGACGCAGCCTACAAGACCAAACTGCCATCTCTTGATGAGATGCTTGTCAGTGAGAATTTCATCTGGCCTTGGGAGAGTCTTTCTTCGAGTATGCACACAATGTTTGAATTTAACCATAAGTAGAAATTTAAAAAAGTAGATGAGTGTACATATTTTGGAATGTTTGAAGTATATTTTGGTTCATAAACTCTGTTGGGAGGTTGAATACCCATCTGTTAATACATCATGTTAACTTTCTTTGCGCTACAGGCAACTTGAATCTCTCTAATAAGAAAAGGGCTTTTGACATCTCCATGCTGGTCAATCGGTTTCATGAGGAAATCAACATTGTTGTGGGGGAGATGCACCGGCACCTTAACTCCCTTGAGGGACAGCTTGACGGGTTAAGATCACTGCTCCAGGATAACTGTTAGTAAATGTTCATGACCACTAATTTGCATGATTAAAATAGCATTAAGTTGATAATGTCATAAAGGAGTTGTACTTATGATGCCTCTGTTTTCTTTTCAGGTGAACCAGGTCTTCAAAACAAAGTGAGAAGACGCATCTATGAGCTGGAAGAAAACATCACCACAGCACTTTTGGTTTACAGTCCTGCTTTCATTGGTGGCAGTGTGGTAGTAGAAGTACCTCTGCAGGACAGTGAGGCATCCGAAGAGGACACTTCAGATGAACTGGAAGAGGAGTGCTGTGATGACGAATCTGTGGATATTTGAAATGACAAACCATACTCACAACCACATGAATAAATAAAAAAATATATATCAGTAACCCTTATGACGCCATAAAGGGAAGATTCCTCATTGGCCATTTATCAGAGACATATTTTCCTTAAATGTTCATAGGTCAGAAGTGTGTGTCCTCTGTCCAATTCCTCAAATAATGCATACACTTTGCATGATTTTAATGCATGGAAAATGTGTGTGTACTAAAATAAAAATATGCTGTGAAATCATTATGGTTCCATTATTTGTTCACTTCAAACATTTCTTTGGGATATGCCCTCACATGTTACAGTAAGTTCAACCCCTCCCAGTCTCACGTCAGTTCGTGATGGCATCACGAAAAAAAATCTATTAGATCTGATATTGTGAAGATTTACGTGCTGGAGTAACGTTTTTTAAACTAATGTATTTTAATGGGAAGCATCTTTCGTGATTACAGCCCGTTCCTCTCTGCCAGTCGGCTGCAGCAGAGAAGCTGATACAGCTGCGTTATTATTGGTATTTTCAGCCCAATAATCGCTGTTTTAATCAACATTTATTCACCAGATCTTACCATGGTTTTTATGTATTTCTTTTAATGTTATTATTTCGGCCAGGGAGGCTGGATGGCTTTATGTTTATTGATATTTTTTAACTATAACGCTACATCTATCAACATTTATTTAGTTAGTTATCATGGTTTTCATTTCTTTATTTTAATAATATTATTTCGGTCTTATTACCGGTGAAATATTACAGTAAGTAAGAGAACATAGGCTACGATATGAGCTGAGCTGGGCGCATTCAAAGCCGTTATCCCACAATGCAACGCGGCCATTCATATCAGAGAATCTGACAGCGATCAGCGATCTTTAACGCCAGTATCGCTTCAATTTACATATATATATATATATATATATATATATATATATATATATATACATATATATATATACATATATATATATATATATATATATATATATATATATATATATATATATATATATATATATATATATAATCAGTGATTTAGTCACCAGCAACAACACGTTGCTCAGTTTTGTTCCAGTAAGTTGTGCAGCATAATAACGTTTAAAAAAAATCAGCTGAAGAACTCCGGAAGTGATGTAGCCTAGTAATTACTGCTCCGCGGATCGGATAGGAAAGATACATAATATTCGTAATATTGATGTTTTTGTCTAACATTGTATTTGATGATTTAAACAATGAAGATAATAATAATAATAAAATACAGTTTCATGTATTTGTCTCATGTATTGTCTGCTCGGTCGGCCGGCGGGCGGTGGCAATCTGAAATGGAATGAAGCCCATTCACGACAGACAGCAGACACACAGGAGTGGAACATGTCCTACCACCCATCCCGGAAGAACTACAAGTACACTAGCTTTGTAACAGTTTCTGGGACGCGTCTATAATGGGAGTTGTAGTTTTTAAATATATTGGTATATTTCTCATAATTAGAAGTTGGCAGTGCAGAAATGTGGATGCCCCCTGGGGTTTTTTTGGGATGGGGAACACACTGGTGTCATCAGATTTTAAAAATCAAATCGTTAAATAGGGGAAAATAGCTTATTACCATATTTGACAGTGCTTACAGTGGGTAAACTTTGGTGACCATATCTACATGACAGCTGAGGTCCAGAGCTTTCTATAACAGCTGGTCCCATGTTTGTAGCTCCTTCTGTTGCTAAATGACAAGCCTTCAAACATGTACTGGGTTCAAGGTTCAGAGGTCAATCTTTCAGAGTAGGAGTAATGGATCCTCTTCAGACTGACATATGTTACTGTGGAGGTTGAGACCTTTCCATCGATATGTTTGATATACACCTACGACAATGTTTTCATTTTCACATATCATAGAGACCAATTTGCAAGCGATACTTTATTATCCCCAGAGGGATATATCTGCCTTGAGTTCCAATTCTTCACACATAATACTTGACATATTGTTTTATCATACAGCCAAACACATGTTGTATATTTACAGATAAAATTCAACAAGACATTTTCACCTGGCTATACCCAATATTTAGATCTGTTGTGGTATTTATGCAAATTGGCACATGTAATTACATTATGCACCGTTTGCCCATGTTAACAAACTATTTCAAAAAACTTGTAATACATTTTTTGTTTGTCTTGATGTAAGTAACCAACTCAGTAATTTTCATGGTGATATCTTAAGGTTAACATTTTTACCCTATACGTGAGAAAAATAATGAATAGGCTATATTTGGGTCTTTTTTGAAACTTTCCCCTACTGGAATTTTTCTTTTTTTTTTTTCCTTAATCAGGACATATTGAGGATACAAAATCAGTTGAGTTTGCTTCTGTTGCAATTTGTTCAACCTTTTTTTCATTAGTCTTTATGGCATACTCATCCAATTGTACTGCGTAACACCACGACTTGCCCTGTAAGTAAAAATTAAAATAATTACGGGGGAAATAAAATAGCTCTTGTTGTTCATCCTGATGCAAGGAAGCATCTGAGTAATTTCTAATACCCCAGGAACCCGGGTTACATCAGTAGAGCCCCCCCACCAAAGGTGTAGAAATGGCATATTTTCAAAGGCTCTAATTTTAGAACCACTGGTCAGATCTATCTAAAATCTGGTATAGTAATTATTTAAGACATGGCTTATATATAATGTTTCTGTCAGCTGTCCACCTGTTGTGGAAGCACGGGTAAATAACATTTATTTCAGTATTTAAACAGTATTGCAAGCTTTTGAATTCATATTGGAGCATGTGAGAAATATAGCTAATTTAAACATGTTTCTTATGTTATACATAAAACTATTGTGTGATTTTGACAATATAGCTATTTTGTTTACATTGACTACGCTGAAATTTGTAGTTCTGAAACGGTTTTGTTTAAGGGGAAAAACAACAAACAAAATTTTGCAAACTGTGTCACGGACGACTTTTTGGTTGCTAAAATATGCACAGAAATAGTTAAAGCAAGTTGTTATATGAGACACAACATTGATATACCATACAAATAAGCCTAATTGCACAAAATTTAAGTAAAACGTGTACTTTTCACCCCTGTTGCTAAGTATAGTGTCTCGAGGTGCAGTGTGTAGGAAATGTTATGTTTGCACACAAAAAATCTAGCCATGTAAACCTACTGCACATTTACATTTACAAAAATCTATTCATTCAATATGACTGTTCAATCTGTTCAAGTACATTCTTTAGGCCATAAGTCATTATCAACCTGAAATTGTATGTATTGCTACAGTTTATGGATGACCTGTTGGTCTTTATGGTTTACCAATGTATGAACATCAGAATCAAAAAAAGCTTTATTGTCAAGATTGATTTTCAAACATGCATTCATTGGTCTGAAACATGCATCTCAAAATTCTCAAAACATTAAAAAAAGTATAGTGTCTGGATGTGCAGTGTGTGTAGGACATGTTATGTTTGAACACAAATGTTATGTTAGCTTTATGGATTACCAATGTATGAACATCAGAATCAGAATCAGAAAAAGCTTTATTGTAAAGTACGTTTTTTTACACATACAAGGAATTTGTAAGAACAACCAGTATTAGAATATTAACAATATAAGTATAACTATACTGTATATACACAGTATGTATTAAAAATAAACGCTTTAGAGTCCTGGTGGGACTGGGTCCTGGAGCGGCGGCAGATTGCAGCCAATCACCTTCTCTGCAGAACGAATGACACGCTGCAGTCTGCCCTTGTCCGTGGCAGCGATAGCAGCGTACCAGATGGTGATGGCTGTATAGAACTGCACCATCATTGTCTTTTGGCATACACAATTAAATAATACACTCTCTTTTTAGTGTATTCAAATACACTAAAAAGAGAGTGTATTATTTAATTGGGTTATTGCCATGAGAAGAAATTACTTTTTTTGCCTGGTTGGTTCTGACGTTGGGGTATCTACTGTATATCTACAACCAAAAGGGAGCAGATTGAACTCCACTGAAAGTGGATTAGTGGTGACGGTCAAACCATGTCTGCCTTCTGTGTATGACTACTACTACCTTTAACAATAAACACTGTTGACACATACTAAATTGAAGAACTGTTCAGTTTTTTTTTAATTCAAAGCATTTACTTATTTCATTTACAGATTTTTGTTCTCTTCTTGTAATTAATGTGTCCTTTGTTGAATGCTGGTATCTTCTATGCATGTATATTTGTATGAAAATGACAAAAGTATTTCATTATAATAGTAAAAGCAGTCCAACATTTTAAATTCAAAAGCAAATTTACATTTCATTTGCAAAAGTCAAAAGTAAATTATTTACACAAATTTGTCCAGGGGTTATATTGAGGAACTACTGTCTTGGTTGAGAGTCCATATGGCTCGGGGAAAGAAGCTCTTTCTCATTCTCTCAGCATCGTAGGTGTTGATGGCAACTACAGGGATGCAAGCAGATGACAGGTGACGAAAGTGAGTGAATCAGGGGTGTGTGTGAAACAAAATTATACCAAACATGGGCTGGACATGGGCTACTATTGACAAAAATGGGGTTGTGCTTACTTTACTTAACTGTGAAGACTCATCTCTCTGGGGTAACCAATGTAGCCCTGATGTCCTGTCATTTATAGCCTCTTGTGTATGTACTTGAGTTCAGACGCCTGCTGCAGAGAAGAAATTCCAACAAGAGATGATTTACCTTATATGATATGGTCCCTAGTGAGTATGTGTCCTATTAGAATACAACAGCATTATTACAGCACACATTACCTAGCATTCTTTCCTGCGTTCACCTTCTTTCTCCCCTTTCTAGCTGCAAATGCAGAACATATGGAGGTTGCAGAGGTGGGTAGGGTGAGGGTAGTGGAGGTAAGCAGGTTGAGGGGAGGGGAGGGCATGGTGCAGTGGCAAGGTTATGTAGAATGTAGGTAGGGGAATGCTGAATGGGAGACGTGAGAGTAGGGAGGGTGGGAGAGGTAAAAGTAGGCATGGTTGGACAGGTGAGATTAGGGAGGATGGGAGAAGTGAGAGTAGGGATGGTTGGAGACGTGAGAGTAGGGAGGATGGGAGAAGTGAGAGTAGGGATGGTTGGAGAGTTAAAAGTAGGGATGGTTGGAGAGGTGAGAGTAGGGATGGTTGGAGAGGTGAGAGTAGGGATGGTTGGAGAGGTGAGAGTAGGGATGGTTGGAGAGGTGAGAGTAGGGAGGATGGGAGAAGTGAGAGTAGGGATGGTTGGAGAGGTGAGAGTAGGGATGGTTGGAGAGGTGAGAGTAGGGAGGATGGGAGAAGTGAGAGTAGGGATGGTTGGAGAGGTGAGAGTAGGGATGGTTGGAGACGTGAGAGTTGGGAGGGTTGGGGAGTTAAAAGTAGGGATGGTTGGAGAGGTGACAGTAGGGAGGATGGGAGAAGTGAGAGTAGGGAGGGTTGGAGAGGTAAGAGTAGGGAGGATGGTAGAGGTGAGGGTAATGAGGGTGGGAGTGGAGATAGTAGGGAGGCTGGGAGCAGGTGCAATAATGGTGGAGACAGCTAGCTTTGGTACTGTGAAAAAAACAGAACATGTAATAAATATGTTGTATCCATTACAAACTCCCAATCATATTATAATTAAGGCCTATTGTATGGGGGTCTGTGACACAGTTTGCTACAAGTTATGTCTGTTTACAACAATTGTGGCATTAGTATAATGTGTTTTTAGGACAAAAAAGTTTGGGAGCTTAGAAGAAATCCCCCACACTGTCCAATTTGCATGCAATTGTTTATTTACATCGTTTATGAGTGTTTACAAAAATATGAAAGACAATGTCTTGGCTACTAGCCAATAAGGTAACTGTTCTGATTATCCACTGTTTTTAATTTGACTATGTTAAAAAAGATAAATGACAATGTTTTGCCTTTTCCTACTCACAGGCCGTGAATGGGAATGCCACTTTCTGAATGACGGAATTCCTTCTAGATTAGGACCCGATTGGTCCAAAGGGCTATTTCACAAAACCAAGAGAAGGGATTAAGCCGGGATTTCCCAGTTATCCTGGCTCAATTTAGCCTTGACTCGGTTTCACAAAAGCAGAGACACCTAAGTTACCATGGAGATTTATTCTGTGCAGCTAGCCTGCTCCTGACCAGGCTAACAGCCAGGATTTATTAATCCTGCTGCCTTTTCTGCTCACTCAGCAGTGGTTTTACCTTATTATTATCAGCCTGCATTAAAGTACAACAGGTGCATATTGCTGTTCATTTAAGTTCTGTTATTATTTTAAGTTGTGACCATTATTTTTTTTATAATTATTCATGTGACAGTCATTGTTACTGTTATATTGCTGTATGAAGACTGCTGTTTATATTGTTGTTAGAAGTTTGATGAATATATTACAGTTATAATTAGAAAAGGCTGATGAAGTTGCCAAATGTGTTTTAAATGAAGTCAGTTACTAAGGGCAATATATAAAGTGCTGAACATGTGTGTTTCTATAGTGCACCAATGCACCTTATTTTAGTTGATGTTTTTTGTATTCTTTAACAATAAAGGATTCAATAAAATGCCATTCTTAGCACACAATTTGTGTTGTCCAGTAAACTGGGACTATAATTTGGGAGAATTGTACAATTATAAAAACTTATCCTAACTGTACAATCCTCCTTAATTAGTCTGAGTTCATTGGACCAGTAACTATCTAGTGGTGTACTACTGCACATTCATGTAACAACAGGGAGCAGACACCCCAATGTTTTTGACCTCATATTTTGCTGGGGGGCAATAACTGATGAATATACTCGGTTACATTCATGTTTACAGTGTGCATTATATTTATCACTTAATTATCTTTATAGTTTCTTTAGAGTCCAACTGAATGATAGTCTAAAAATATACATTTACGAACTACTGCTCTTAACCATTCAATAAGTTACTTGTCATTTGCAAAAACAAACTGTTGTACACTTTGTATTAAAAGCGAGCAGTGGAAGTTAATATGACTTATGAAATTTATATTTTAGCCCATGAGAGAGAGAGGGAGAAACAGAGTGAGAGAGATATTTACGCATCATATTCTAGCGTTACAGAAAATGGATCTTCATGGTAAATTTCCTGAGTAACATTATCTTCTGCTTACTTTTAAGACAAAGAGTTAATTTGTGCAAAGTATTAGTAGCCTAATCCTTGAATGGTATGATTATGACGGTCTTAACTCAGAGCAGTGGTCATTTAATGTATATATTTAGGCTGCTTCCGCATTCAATCGGTCCGCGATCGTCTGCCAGTCTGTCTCTCGCCGTTTCATTACAGCGGCCGTGTTTCTTTTTTACAAATAATGTGTTTCATGTTATCATACTTCTACAAGAAGCTGCTGCTCACTCTGTATAAAGTATCAACATAGCATATTCTCCATTGTAGCATCAATAAATCTGTGATTGACCTCGCGGTATGTTAAGGAAATCCGTGAACGCTCATCTATCCAAATTACTTCAGCCCAGCTCGACCTAGTCTCTCCTCCTCAGCCTGACTTGGCCGTTGTGAAACGCACCAAGCCAGGCTGCACAGATTAGACTAGGTCAAACCTCGCTTTATCGGTTATCCTGGATTTATAAATTCTACTTTTGTGAAACAGCCCCCTGGTTAGTTAGCCAAACTATTTAAGGTTATGGTTGAGTCAAATGTATGCATGAACTGGAAACAAGTTGTAAAAAGTGTAAATAGCCTAAGCAATAACAACATACTATGTGGAGTTTCTCAGAGAGAGTTAGAGGTAGGAACTAACCTCACTTGTGAGGTCTGTTTGGTCCTTGGTTCAAATATAGTTGTGTTGGACAAAAGAATTAATCATTTTAACCATTAAAGCAAACAAATGCAAGGTCAATCAATCCAGCTTGCTTGCAATCAAGGTAAAATCATGAAACAATCTAGATAAAATGTGGACCTGCTTAAAATCATATCGGAGCTGGCCGTCTGAGCAAACTCCATGATGTGCTTTATTATTTACAAATGGTTCAATAATGTACTAAAGCATACATACAATTCAGGAGTTTCTCAAAAACTTCCTGGATGTTAGTAAAGGCATCCATCTTATCGCTGTTTAGGTCTCCATCCAGGTGCAGCAGCTGTGCCTTGAACACGCCCTTTTTTTTCTTTGCCACAAGCAGCAGGGGGTAAAAGCCAACAGCTTTTAGCTTGTGCAACTGTAACAAAACAAGAACAAAACCAGAACAAATCATTAGATCATTAGATTTGGGCAGGACAGAATACACATTTGATACTCTGACAGTAGGAAAAGGGGGCTCTGCAGCACACGAATAATTTAGAAGGTGCACTTAGTACACCCTAGTACAATTGTTGTGTGCTTTCATGATACTCTCAAGTACCAATAGTTTTGGGGAACGGTGTGAGAATTGTTTGATGTTACTTATTTTTTTGCAGGTCATGCCCAAAACACTCCCATGATTGACACCACTCAGTGGTAGTGTAACAAAGGAATGGATGGAATGTTGTAATGAGGCTTGAACACTTCTAACAAAATATAAATTCCAACAACTTTTGTTATTATATATGCGTTAGCAGGTTCAGAATAGTTATACTTGCAAATCCCACAACTGCCGAACAATGCTAACACACCATTCTCTTCCTATCTACCAAGAGATTACGAGGGTTTCAAAGATTTCCCTGATTTTAATGAAGCTCTAACAACTCTAACAATTGCCTGCACTGCATTAATCCAGTGGTACCATAATTGTTTGGGAGGAACAGGCTTACCAATTCAACCTACTATTGCTCACCTACTATTGACCTTTGACTTCCCAAATGTAATCAGTAATTTTATGAGTACAAGTGAACCTTTGTGCAAAACAATGTGTGTGTGTGTGTGTGTGTGTGTGTGTGTGTGTGTGTGTGTGTGTGTGTGTGTGTGTGTGTGTGTGTGTGTGTGTGTGTGTTAGCCTATGTTAGGCCTGGGCAGTAATTCAATAATTTATTGCATCATGATAGAATATAAAACATTCAATATACTGTACACTGATAACAGATGGGACCACCAAATCTAGCAACTGGGTTTGTAAGACTAAGGTGACCCCATACTTATTTACATTATTTGTGTGTTTTTCATTGTTGTGTCGACATTGGGGTTGATAATTGAAGAACAGGTGAATGTTATAATTAAGGCTGGGCAACAATTAAAAAATGTAATCGCGAGTAATCGCATGATTTCCCATGATTTCACGTTATACGCAAAATCCAATAATGAATTCAAAAGTAGTGTATAGCGCAGTTTTATTTTAAATGTTCTGCCACATGAACTAAAGTGCCGTAACATTTGTTCTGCAAACACTTAACATCAGCATTTTGTTTATACAGTAGCAGTTAAATAAAATATTTAGTGTAAATCTCAACTTAAACAATGTAATCAAAGCAAATACTAAATTAAAGCTTATTGCCACTTGACTGAGACAATGCATGCACTGAGACAAAAAATGTGTTGGCCCACCTATCTACATCTAGAGGAGACCGTGATAAGCCCTATTTCAACAAACGGTGGCGTATTCCTTTAATAGGGCACATTCCTATGGTGGCCGACAGGGGTAAACCAAGGGGTCAGGCTTCTCTCCTCAGAGCGAAGCCGCGATGGCGCCATTTTGCTAACCCTATCCATCACCCCCCGTTAGCATCCCATTGACTGCCATTCATTTTGGCGTCACTTTGACAGCCAATAACTTTACATCTGAAGCGTTTAAAGACTTTATTTGTCCGTTGTTTATTTCTAAAGAAACACGACAATGTATAAAAGGCTCCGTTACCTTGTACCTCACGTTATGGCTCCGTAGCAGACGTTTTTATAAAGATAGGCTAACGGTTGGGTCATAACCACGAGACTTACTGTCTCATAGTAGAGGAATTACCGTACAGTACAGGAGAAGCTCGCAGGCAGTTTGGACTTACATCAGCTGTTTAGTTTAATTACTAATGTTAGCTAGCATTTTAGTTATCAGTAATTAGCCTGTGCCTATGTTATCTCCTTACATATACCTACGCTCTCCGTCTCTGATAGATTGGGAATGATTGAGATTTCTCTTGGCACAGCTACCAGAAGACTTACAACGTTCAGACACGTTGCTCACGTCACATCTACGGCGGGAAGCTCAGTGTGCAGCTGCGCAGTAACGCTCGGTAACAATCAACCATCACCGGAAAAGTGCTGGTAAGAGACTTCACTTGTCTCCGTCAAAAACAGCAGAGTTGCTGGGTCCATTTTATATACTGTCATTGGGATAAACGCCCTGCAACTTAAGAAAACACATACAAATAGACAAAACACAAGTAAATTAAGGAAACAACTTCATTAATTTGACCACACATGCACAGCATTCAGCAAACGCACTGCAAATACACACAACACAACCAAATACATAAACAAACACGCTGCAAATAGAGAAACATCGCAAAAAGACAACCCAAAAAACAAATGCAACAAAATAAAAGCTGCATCGAGATTACACAACGGAAGTTCTCCAGACCTATAGGGGGAGCGCTAAGTGGAACAGCTTGATTTTTGAACCCACAGAACAAGAGCGAGAGAGAGAAATCAAGCTGTTCCACTTAGCGCTCCCCCTATAGGTCAGCCACCGTACATTCCACTGCTGTGAAACTTCAACAAAGTGTCCCGCGCACGTTTCAGCATAATGTCTCCCCTCTGTTTTCCTTACAATCAGAGCATGTGAATGCAGGGCCCACTGTTCATCAATATAATGCACCAGTGATGTCCAGTAAGTCCCCAGTGAGAGAACCTTTCCTTTTCATACAACTCGTGTATTCTTCTTGTGATGGTGCGTCTTGAGGGAATCTCATACCTGCCGTCATTTGTTCTGATTGATCACTAATCAGCCTGCAGTCTGTAGCTTTCCACTTCGCTGTGGCATTTGTTAGCTTCTGTTGCCTGAGTTTATCTCTACTTCTCCCACACGCTGCATCTAACGTAGTTTGCCGAAGCCTCGTGCCACTGTTTGTTTCGTTGAATGATTTGCTGGTATCACCTGTGTGTAGTGCATTAAGGTGATAAGGTCAGACTGGAAGTACTCTGGTGATAAGTAAATTCAACTTTGCAGTGGTTCTGTCGACTGCGCTGTCTGGCAGAACTTTAAAATGAAAATGGCCATGTAAAAGTTCCGTACCCCTCTCTATGCACTGTAAAAAAAAAAAGTTATTTCACTGGAATTTACTGTAAAATTTTACGTGTTTTTTTCCGTTTTTTCTACATTAAGTGTTAATGCCATAAAAATACGGAAAAAGACTTTTATTTAAAAAAAATCACATTAAATAAAGGTTGTAGTCTGTAAATTGATATAATGAGAAAATATAGTTGTTTAACAGGATAATTCCATTGCTTAATGAGCTTGAAAGTTATATTACATTGAATTTTATGTAAAAAGACAAAAAATAACCATAATTTTACTGAGTGTAAAATTGAGGCATCTTTCTGTTTTTTTACAGTTAAACCTTAAAATTAATATAAAGAAACGTTAAAAAACAATCGTGAAAAAACGGTAAAAAGTCTGGCAGCAAAGTTGCCAAACACTTACCGTAAAATGACAGTCAAAAACCTTATGTTATTCTACAAAGAACTTCTTTTTAAAATACAGATATTTACTGTACATTTTCTGTATTTTTTCCGTCCAACTACTGTAAAATTAAAAAGAATTGTAATTATAAAACATATTTAGAATGTTAAACAAATGTATAAATCTGTACAAACACTGACAAATATTGCAGAATACCTTAAAATTACATAAGTTGAATGAAAACTGCTGTTTTCATACTGTTTTTTTTGGTAAATTCACAAGATTATCCAATCCATCCACAAGAACTCCCTGTCAAAGTACAGATTTCTGGATGTAAAACACACAGAAATCATGTCAAATGAATGTAAAATGACCCTCTTTTTACAGCCCATTAATAGTATCTTAAAAGCTTTAGGCATTTATTTTATATGATTATCCAGTCTATTTACAGTAAATTCCTGTTTAATACTGGTTTTCTACTGTACAAAAAAGCAACTATCTAATATACCTACATACTTTAACCATTAATATAACAGTTTTACTTTATATAAACAGTATTTTATAGTGATTAAACACAACTATTCAATATATCTACAGACTTATCCCATTAATATACTGTTTGTTTACTTTGTAAAAACATTTGACAGTATTTACAATTAAATATCCAATATATGCATCAGAGACTCTTCAGAAAAATAAATAAATAATAAGTAAATATTGGTATAATGTATAGGGGTCCATTTTAGCTTATTCAATGTGGTCTCATACATACTGTGTTAGTGTTTTAATCGCTGTCAAACATCATCCTGGCCAATATCTCCTAATGGAAGTGTACTAAAGGGGTTACCAGAGGTACTGAGACAGGTAGGACCAGCCTGACCCGTTTAATGCATTGAATGAGGCTGACATGAACCCTCACTGCATGGCCTCAACCACTCCACAGCACAAACCCACAAGCATTGTTCTCAAGTATAGTTGGATCAATGTAATTCTATTAGAAACTAAAATACTGTAATATTTTGTAAGCATATTTATGGTAATACAAACAGTAAAAGAACTTGGCAGCACACAAGCTTAAACAACCAGCTAAAGCTGTATCGTACCAAATCACCACTGGGGCCTATGTGGACAAAGATGCTGTATTCAGATCTGTCTTTGTAAAAATATAGATTCTCTCACCTAAATATTTGTGGAAACAAAGCCATAGCTTCATTTAAGGGAATGCATAAGAGACAAGAGTCAACCTAAACGGCAAGCCTTGGATGTACATGATGTCTGTTTTAGTCCAAGTCTGTGATATGCTCATCACTATATAATCATGTTTTGGTCTGACAAATGAGTTGACAAAAGAATCGTGCAGCCACAGTTCACATCACATAGCCCACAACCCTATAGGCCTACAGGATGGCGATACAGTACACAGAGAGCCAGGCAGCCTACATCTTCACTATCCTAATATTTTAGGGGGCATCTGATGATCTTGCCTCATTTAACTTCCGTGGAGGCCATGTGAGGCTATTTCAGATTCAAGGCCCAACATCTTTTTCCACTGACTGCTTACTTTGCTGAGGTCTGCTGTGATGCCTTATACTGTGTCCACTCTGGCTTCTGATGTTTGTTCCTGTCTATGTCATGCAAACAGCTCAGAGCATGAGCTTCCCTCTTATGTGGGGTAGAATGAATATTATGCATGTCCAGTACCTCAAAAGCCTCACCAGCGCCTGACAAGACCTCTGTGATCTGATCACCTCTGCCTCTGACACAGGCATTGATGCACATACAGCCTGGGCAATATGTGTTCCATTTAGGTGTAACATTAATACGTTAATACGTCTGCTACACTTTTATAAGGGGTGGAAAATCAATATTCATGCACACCAGTACCTCAAATACATACCTGCTTGCCTAACTTGCACACCACCTAACCTAACTTGTTCAACTAGTTCCAACCCTCATACAGTTTAATTCAACCCTGCGTTGATACGCCATAACAGACACAACAGAGCCATACGTGTAATGCCAGATGTTGCTTCATAGTGTCCTATACCTGTAATTTACTGTAACAATAAAGAAATCTTGAATTGTGTGCGGCTGCCCATTTAAAGTGTGTCCCCTCTTATGAAAGTCATGCCTACTGACAAACAGTATGGACATCTGCAACATTATGCTTATTTGAGAAATGATCTGTTTTTTCATAGGCCTTTCATAAAAGGCTGTTAATCCACTTTAAAAACGTTGGAGGCTGTCTTCCAATACAATATGTTAGACCAGAGGTTTTGAAAGTGGGAGGCAGGCCCCCCTAAGAAGCTCCAAACTGTTTTAGGGGAGGCTCGTGAATGTAAATGAAAATTAGGAATTCAGAAATACAGTAGTTTGGGGAAGTTTTTAGTGTTTTTTTCAGTCAGAAACTAATAAATGCATGCGGGACAAACCTCTTTTTTATGTATTTGGTGTACTTGAAATAATATGTAGCATACACATTCTTTTCCTTATAAAGGTGCATGATACATTTGTTACATTATTTTCTCTTAATATTAAGACCCAAAATGAGTGTTCAACAAAATGCCAGGTCTTTGTGCAGTCCTACTGCTCCCTCAAATCATTTTGCCTGTCCCCAGTTTCTACAGGTCAAAGGGAATAAAGAGTTTTTCATGGGCTGAGGTAATATAAGGTGAATAAAGACATGAAGTATGAATAAAGCCTTACATTGGTGTGCTATATATTGTTTTAATTTAGCAATACATGCAATGTGTGAAAGACTGGGAAGTGATGTTAGTGCTCAACAGTTCAACCAAGGCTTCTGTAGCATCAACATGAATTTAGTAATCTGGGGGTGAAGCGATGCAATACCTTACAATGGTTGAAAAAACATAAATGTAAACAGAATTAGTCTCTTTAGTCTCTGTGCTTCAAATATCAAGAAAGTGCGCGCAGATTCAAATAACTGAATGTTGTGAAATCATTGGATGAATCATGCCAGGCGAGACAATCTTGACCAATGGTATTGTTTGACTTCAGAGGGGGAGGGGCTAACGTCAAGATCAACGGCACAGAGACACTGTGGAGTGGATAACGTAGCTAGCTAATGCAGGACATTTCCACGAAGATTCACATTCAGCTTTCACTTCAGGTAATGTAATACTGTTGTTTTTATTTACATGTAGTTTCCTCACGAGATATCAACTGAACATGAGTTAAGATAACACTTGCAATTTTAAAATGTCAGCAGGGATAACGTTAGCATTTGCCGTTTATGTGCCTTATCAACATCTGGCGCAACATTATGCCTGTCCTTAGGTAACGGTAGCCTTGAATGTGAACCATGCACCAGTCGTAATGTTAGCTAGCTAAATATATAGGCTAGCTAACAGTTAACTATATTATAGTTGTCAGTTGACTAACGCTAACGTCAGTGTTCCATGTTTAACTTAAGTTCCTATTTCCTCGTGCAAACACGGACCTGACAAAGACAGTGGCAGTTAACTTAGTAACGTTAACTTGCTAAGTAACGTTATGTTAGACTGTTTAGCAGGTTAGCTTGATTAGCTAGCCAGGTACTAATACTAGTAATTAAAGAAACGTCATAACGCTCCGTTGCTCCTAACACTAGGTAGTTAACATTACATGCTAGCTAAGCTATCTCAGCTGACTAACTTTAATTTGGTTCTACTTTATGAACAGTGAACCACACGTTGTAATTAACGTTTTACCCCTGCTTCATTCAAGATTGTGTATCAAGTTACAACATGACATTACACAGAGAGACTGCTTTGTGGACCACAACATCTTAATTTGAACGTGATCGTTATTTTCACTCATGATTCAGTGTGTCCAACTTAACATTATCATTCTGTCTTTCCAGAGAGAATGTTTCCATTCTCGCTTTCCACATAAAAGTAGATGGACAGAGAATTGAACAAACTCAGAAATAAGATATAGGCTACCTGCTCTACTTAGAAGTGTCTCTCCTTCCAGTCCAGACCACTCAGTATGTAATTAAATATGTATTTTAAGTTTCATTTTTGCTGTAAATCTAAATAAATAATTACCTGGTGGTCAATGCTGGCAAGCCACCACAAATACATTAATGTAGCTATAGTACTGTTACAGTAATGTTGAAATGTTAAAAAAAATCTCACCCTAATTCTTTAATCCCTGTTTAGGCAAGATGGAAGAAAGGAGGATACAAGATTAAGAAGACCAAGGAGAAAAAGAAAGCTAAAGTAAAGAGATGTTCACCATACAGTATCACACGTAATCAGCTGTACCTTACCACATCTTTCTCACCCATGATATGGCTCTCATTCTGTGTTCGGTTTGACAGGGATCAAGAGGCCAATGACCAGTTAATGAAGGCTGAACCAACAGACCAGACTGAGAACAGGATAGCCCAGAGCAAGAGGGGGCCCAGCAGAGGCTAAGGAGGAGGCAGAACACCCACATACAGCTGAAGGAGGTACCGAATGACATCTGCACTGGTAATAGTTGCTTTACCTGGGCTGTGCTTGTAAACAAAAACAAACCGAGGTCTGAACCGAACGTGTATTTGTCACATTGTTACACCCCTATTTGTTGGTACAGCCTTACTTGAGTCTAAACACAGTGACCTGGGACTTGTTCAAGATGGTGAAGGTTAAAGCGTAACTCTCGGCAAAATGCAACCATGGGTGTTTTTGTGAATGTACCCGAGTCAAACTTCAGGTTAAAAGCATAATTAGGACGGTAGCACAGCTTTTAAGATTTACCATATCTTCGTTTTCCGGTCAAATGGCCTTTTGAATGGGAGAGCTAGGGGCACTACTATGATCACATCAAAATGACTTTTTTTAAAACACTAAGAAGGCTCAACACAACACTTTGCTCCAAGTATCACCAGGGGATCTACACATTAACGAAAGTATTGAGAACATTGATTGTGTTCACAGAGTTTACTAAAAAAGGTTTTTGAACGACTTAGTTTAGCAGTTGTTGTTTCCGGGTGCTAACATCTCCAAATGCAGCTTAACAGGGAGGAGAGTAAAGATGGAAAGCTCCTAAAGCTTAGTTCCAAATAAATACACGGATAATTTATTGTTTAGTCATTAGTGAAAAACCATATCTACCTTGTAGTTGAAAAAGGAGCCTCACATAAGAATTACATTTCCTCTTATTGAGTCTGTTCATTCGCATTTGGAGATTGACACTTTTTGAGAGATGGTAGCGCCCGGAAACAACAACTCCTACAGTGAGTTGTTCAAAACCTTTCTTTTTTAGTAAACTCTGTGAACACAAACAATGTTCTCAATGCTGAGTTCATGTGTAGAGCCTCTGGTGATACGTGGGGCAAAGTTTCATGTTGTGTCAAGCCTTCTTAGTGTTTTGAAAAATAGCTAATTTTATGCTATCATAGTAGTGCCCCTAGCTCTCCCATTCAAAAGGCCAGTTTACCAAAAACAAGAATACGGTGAACCTTAAAAGTGGTGCTTCCGTCCTAATTATGCTTTTAAACTAAAGTTTGACTCGGGTACGTTCACAAAAATGTAAACAAACAACAAAATATTAGGGCTGCACGATTTCAGGAAAATATCTAATTGTGATTATTTTGACGGATATTACGATTGTGATATGATTCACGATATTGGAGGGAATGATGTTTTTTTATTTTCATTGAAAAATATTTTTAAAAAATGATTGAAGTGTGATTTATTTTGCGAGGATCTGTGCCAAAACAAAGATTTTTTCCTTCAGTCTGTAGGATAGGATTTGTAGGCCGGGACGTCTCTGCAGCACCACAATACTTTATTTACGGTTTGACACATATTTAGCCTTCAACAAATATTGCGCCCCCTGCGATTTGGATATTGCACTAGTTCATATTGCGATTTCGACAATATTGCGATTAATTGTGCAGCCCTACAAAATATATTGACATGCGAAATAATCGCATGGAAAAAACATCCTTGGTGTGCAAATGTCTTTATTCTCACCTCTGATATTTGTGAGTAAGAGCTACTCTCTCACAAAGCCACAAACCAGAGATTTTAGACTCAGACTATGATGTCATCAGGTTACTAAGCTGCTTCTTAGACAATACATGTGAAACTAATTTTGTAGAATAAAAAAAGAAAAGAGGTTTATTCTATGTTAGCGTTTCAATTCTGAAACACTAAATCTCCCCGTTACCTCCTAACATCCCCCTGGCTGTTCTCAGAGTCATCTTTAAAATCTTTCTCAAGTCATTGTTTTTGGAAAAGCTTATACATTGCATTACATTATATCAGATGACATCACACATTTTAGTTTTTGGATTTTGGAGAGAGTTGTTCATGTTCACTGACATTTTGAACACGCACGTATGAATTCCCAAATTGTCCATAGTTCCCCTTTTGCTATAATGCAATGTACCAGACAGTTTTTGCTCCCATAAGTTTATTCATATGTTAAGGATTAAGGATAGCACTGTTTAATAGTGCATTTATTTGTAAAGCAAGCAGTAAATGGTCATTTTATGATAGTTTCTGGTTATGATACATTAAAATACTTAAAATCTCATACATCTCAAAAAGGGATGTGCAGTGAATGGATTGGACAATGCTGTAAAATGTCAGCAGAAAAGATTGATATATTTATTGAGTGTAAAAGTAGTTGATGCAAATGCACTTTTACATAGTCCTTTTGGTTTTTGTACATTCAAAACCCCATTTACTGATGAGGTCGTTGTGAACATATATTGGATAGTAATAGTAATTACTGTCAAATAATGTTTATGAAGCAAGTCCCATGCACTTGCACAAAGTCTGTAGATATATTGGTGTTGCTTGTTATTACTGTCAAATAAAGTTTATATAAATAAACATGTATGTACATATAATGGAGAGTTGCTTGTTATTATTGTCAAATAATGTTTATATAAAGTAAACCCCTTCAATGAGGAAAAGTCTGTAGATATACCAGATAAGTGCTTTTAAATTACTATAAAACTATGTTTATATAAAGTAACCTAATGTATTAATAGTAAAGGTATGTAGATATATTGGAGAGTTGCTTCTAAATTACTATAAAACTATGTTTATATAAAGTAACCTCATGTATTAATAGTAAAGGTATGTAGATATATTGGAGAGTTGCTTCTAAATTACTATAAAACTATGTTTATATAAAGTAACCTCATGTATTAATAGTAAAGGTACGTAGATATATTGGAGAGTTGCTTCTAAATTACTATGAAACAGTGTTTATATAAAGTAAACACCATACAATAATGGTAAAAGTATGTATATATGTTGGATAGTTGCTATTAATTACTATAAAGAACAGTTTATATAAAGTAAACCCGCATACAATAACGAGGTTAAGTCTGTAGATATATTGGATAGTTGCTTGTGATTACTGTTGAATACTGTTTATATAAAGTGAACACCCATACAATAATGGTAATATTATGTTTATATATTGAATAGTTGCTTTTTATAACTAAAAAGCACTGTTTATATAAAGTAAACCTCATATAATAATGGTAAAGGTATGTAAATATACTGGATATTTGCTTCTAAATTACTATGAAACAATGTTTATTTAAAGTAAACACCATACATTGATGGTAAAAGTATGTAGATATATTGGAGAGTTGCTTGTAAATACTATCAAATATTGTTTATATAAAGTAATGACTATTATTATTAGGTTTATGCAAGGTATTATCCCATTATATTCTTTTTTTATACAGTAAAAAAACAGTATTTAACAGGAATTTACTGTAAATAGATTGGATAATCATAAAATAAATGCCTAAAGGAGGGTAATTGAAAGTTATTTGACATCATTTTTGTGTGTTTTATATTCAGAAATCTGTACTTTGACATGGAGTCATTGTGGATGGATTGGATAATCTTGTGAATTTACCAAAGAAAACCGTATTAAAACAGCAGTTTTCAGTTAAATTGTGTACTTTTAAGGTATTTCTGCAATATTTCTTAGTTTTGATAAAGATTTATAATTTTTTTTCACATTCTAGAAATGTTTTATAACAAGATTATTTTTTTAATTTTACAATATTTAGACTGTAAAAATACAGAAAATATTTACAGGAAATATCTGTATTTAAAAAAAGAATTTTTCTGTAAAATAATGTAAGGTTTTTTACTGTAATTTGACGGTAAGTGTTTGGCAACTTTGCTGCCAGACTTTTTACCGTTTTTTTACGATTTTTTTTTTTTACAGTGTGTTTGTTGGTTTGTTTATCCGCCAATTCTTTTCTGTTCTGGTTCCTGCAAGCGCGGTAGCAGCAGGGCAGCGGTCAGTAACATTCATTTACAAAATAAAAGTCTGTGAGCAACAGATTTTTACAATAATAAAAGAAATAAAAAGTTAGTGCTCGATAAAATAATTGTCAGCGTTAATTAATGAGCGCTTTAACTTGCCGAGCCCTAGTTATAATAATGTTAAACTGAAATGTTTAAATTCAGCATGTTTGTTCTTAGTCTTTTAAAAATTATGAATAGTTGTAGTAATATTGATCAATATGATCTAGCAATATCGTAATATACCTCTCAGCCATATCGCCCAGGCCTAGCCTACTGTATGTTGTACCATATTTCTGGAATACATTTACAGGCAATATTAAAAGAAATATACTTACATCAACAATCACATTGTCCAGCACTTTCCCTGCATTTTGGGCCGATGGGGGCTTCTCCAATATTTTTTGTATTTTATCTTTTTTTTTTTGCTTATACGGCTGTAACACCGCACAAGAGGGGCATTTTTTCTGTGCCACAGCCATCATAGCCTGGCATGAAATGCAGCATTTGTGGCTAGATCTGGGCATCTTCATGTAGACAAAAATGGATGAGGAAGATAGAGAAAGTTCAGAGATGACAGTGAAATGTTGAAATGGGAAGACAAAAATAAAAAAGAGCAAAAACAGGGAGATTGAGTGAAACGACTTTGGCACAGATTCACTAACACATCATCTCAAACAGGAGCATTTCAAAAAAGTTGTGTGCTAAACACAACTTACTACACAATGGACAATTAAGTCGTATGCCTCTTGAGGTCTCAAGTAATACCAAATTTGAAAAATTGAGACATTGCACTCAGGAGCATTGCAAATCGGGGTCCCAATGACTTTGAACTTGATCTACAAAATCTAATCAGATCTAATAAGTCATATAATATTTGAGGTCCGCAAAGCATTGTGTTTACATTGTGCCTAAATGATATGGCATTGCATTATGTCAGCCTATTGCATTTTCAAATAATTACATTTTTAAAACGTGTTTCTCCAGACTATTACTATTTGTGTTCATGGTTGGGAAAATACCTTAATTAGGCTATATATAAATTAAGATAATAATTAATTTACTCATTAGGCTACTTAATTCATGCTAGCAGTATAACATTGCAGAGTACTAGCAATCAAGTAGCTCATGGTTAGCCTACTCAACATGGTTTTCAAAATAAATTAAACATTACTATTTTATATAACCTCTGACATAGCGATTTCTTTTCTGATTGAAGCAAATAAAAAAAAAACATGATGATTTAGGCTAGCTACCCATTATTATAATCAAGGCAGTGCTAGCTTAGCTCGCTAACTTTACTTTGGCTACAATGGACTAGTTAAAACAACAGTTTAACAACTGTAAACGTGGCAGGACTGTACAGCAAGCCTTCACAGTTACTATAGCATAGATGGATGGTATTTAAACAAAAAAATAATAACTAAGTAAGTTATTTGTTGAATAGCCTACTTACTTAAAAATCACAACAATGCTCTTTTCCAACTCCGCGTCTGCTGGAGAGAAAAGCTCGTTCACATGCTTGCCCTGATTGGCTGAAAGAATGCAAGCACCCTGATTGGCTGAAAGAATGCAAGCGCCTTACATTCTCGGCAGTGGTATTTTGTAGAGGGGTTACAATTCCACCAGGAGACTGGGTTGCTGTATCCAGTTCTCCTTCTTCATGGTTCAATCTCTTTTTGGGGGCTATCATATTTTCCACTGCGCCGTGTATGATTCTGCTACTCTATCTGACATGGAGTTTAGTGCGTTTGGTCTGTTTCTAACTGTTTATCCAGTCCGCCGTATCTTTTATTTGGCCGTAGTCTCGTATCTTATCTGCTGATTATTTCCATTGTTTGCGGTGCTTACAATAAGTTCAAATAAACCAGCATGACTTTTATGCACACGTCTGACGCAATTTTCATGTTCACGTCTTTATTTTGCATCAGGTTTAAATAGTACCTCGCGTGTCATTTATATTATCCTTATATACATTTAAATCATCATGGTGAGTCCTTAGAGTTAACATTGCTCATATTTTATGCTGAAAAATTTTCATAGCACGTTCAATAAGGTTAACTTTGCTCGTATTTTCTGTACTTTTAGTAGAAGTTATTGCTTCTTATCTTCGCTGTGGTATGGACGTACGGGTTTTTCCTTCCGTCTTGGGTATAACCATCGTCATTTGCAGGCTATGCTAAGGCAGAAGTAGGCCGATTTACGAAGGGTTCAAGGTATTTTGTGATCAACATTTTTAGTAGATTACTACAGGCATGTACTACTTCATGAGAATTGCAATATCGTAACTGTCTCAATTCTAAGTTCATTGGGATAAAACAACTACAACAATATGTTTTCACGTATTGGTGCATTCGGCTCCGGAGTTTTCGTGGCGTTAGTTGCACATAGCTGTATGGCTAGCATTGACAACATCATAGCTCACTCGTAGCAGCAAATGTCAACGTGGCTACCGGTGAGAGTGGGAGTTGTTTCCATTAAGGACTAAATTCTTCTGTCGTTGGAATGGCCTGGTCTGCAACTTGAAACAGTGTAAGCGTGACTGTCCATCAACAGTCTGCTCTGCAGCGCAGCAGCTACCGACGTCGGAGGAACTCAATCGTTGCATTCACTGAACCGGTTACCTGCAGCCTCGCCGTGCATTCAACTTATTGTAAAATATCTTCTTGCAGCAAGGACCTCTTGCCACGCTTTTAACGGGTATCATTCTTCGACGATCAGCTCGATCATGTTTCATGACGTTTTGCAGTGCAGTCAACTAGCTTTCATAATTCTGCACATTCGCAGAACGTTGTCTGTCATTCTCAGCATGGGTATTCAGACCTTTCTCTGAGCAAACTCAACATAACTAAATATCTTGTACTAAATAGAAGTTACGCTTTCCGCTTTTGTTTCTTATTCCTTAAATATTTTCTTTCTATTCGCTGTTTATTTAATTCGTTTGTTTCATGTGTTACTTGTGTTCTCTGCGTTATTTAAGTTAAGTATATTGTTTAGCCGTAGAGCATGTTCTTATGTTGTTCTTAAATAGTTTACCCGGTTAGTTAAGGTTTACTAATTTTAATCATTTTCAATTCACGTCGCTGCTATCGTAAATTCTAGTCTTTTGCATTTTTCTCATTATAGGACGGCTCTATGTATGCTTTGAAACCATTATCGTGTGTGTTCTTATTCTAACCAGCATTAACATTTTCTCATGATCTCTGCTGAATGACAAGCTCGGCAAGCATGCCTCCACGCAACAGCAGAAGCTATCATGATATAGCCAGTATGCAATCATATTTTCAGTTTTCTAAGCCGCAATTCGGCATCATGCAAATAACTGGTGGTGGCGTCTGCTTAATGACAAGCACGGCAAACAAGCATGCCACCATGCAACAGCAAAAGCTATCATGGTACAGCAAGTATGCAATCATATTTTCAGATTTCTAAGCCACAATTCGGCATCATGCAAATAACTGGTGGTGGTGGTTCTATCCTATTTCTGATAGAATACATGTTTCGGCTCTCTTTGGTCGTTCTGCACTCATGTTGTTCTCTCTTTTGCATTCACTTTCGTTTTTTATTTTTTTCATTTTCGGCCTGTACGTTTACGAGGGTTAAGTTTAGCCTGCCTCGGACACTCAGCCTGGGTTTGGAGTAG
Source organism: Gymnocephalus cernua (assembly GCA_023631565.1). Taxonomy (NCBI): domain Eukaryota; kingdom Metazoa; phylum Chordata; class Actinopteri; order Perciformes; family Percidae; genus Gymnocephalus; species Gymnocephalus cernua. Next base: position 28,457,723 of record CM042445.1, read on the forward strand.
GAAACACGGACATGCGGCCGTGGTCAAAAAATGGTTAGAAAATCCCGACCTCGACGGCGGGTATGCTGGCTTTTACCAGACATGCAGCAAAGGTGGCCTGCATGTCCTGGCTTTACCCAAGACATTCAGCAAGCTGAGCTCATGTCGGGTTAGGTGGTCAAGTGTGTCTTCCTTGCGTGTTTGTTCGCGTGTATATGTATGTATATGTATATACATCTATGCATATCCATAGGTTTACATGCGTATGTGTGTTTATATGTTGTGTGTATGTTCGCGTATTTGTGTATGTAAGCGCACGTGTGCTTGGTTTTACTTGCGCTTTATGTGCAGACGTGGTGCGTGCGCGCGCGTGTAAATATATCATATATGCATTTCTGTATGTGTGTATATTTGTGCATGTGTGCACGCGTATGTTTGCATGTATATAAAAAAATAAAAAAAATAAAAATAAAAATAAAAAAATAAAAAAAATAATCGTTTAGCGTAAATAGATGCAGTTATATGGATACACGTCTTGCTAGTTGGTTACTGATTAGAGTATTGTTAGTCATGTCTTGCATGCTGTACTAGTGGGTATATGGTTGTGGTTTGGTGTATTTTATCATTTCTTCATGGTATTTATATCTATATATCTGTATCTATAAAAAATAGGTTTAAGGTATGATTGGATCACCAAAATTATATCCAATGTAATTGTAAGCAGCATTTTCCAACAGGCAGCGTGAATCACGCAAAAGAAAAAAAAAAAAAGAAAAAAAGAAATGCATGTATAAATAAATCATTAAAATATTATGTAAATAATTTAATATAATTATTTTAAATAGATAAAAATAATATGGATTTAAAAAAAAAAAAAAAATGCATGTATAAATAAATCATTAAAATATTATGTAAATAATTTAATATAATTATTTTAAATAGATAAAAAATAATATGGATTTAAAAAAAAAAAAAAAAAAATGCATGTATAAATAAATCATTAAAATATTATGTAAATTTAATATAATTATTTTAAATAGATAAAAATAATATGGATTTAAAAAAAAAATATATAGTGTATATATAATAAATAAAGAAAAGACTGTCTCATTATGCGTCATCACGCAGTGTATATCTCAACAAGCGTGAGCTCACAAACTTGTGTGAAGCACTCTTCAAGCGTGAAGCACGCTACCTCCGTGTTGCATATCTCAATGCGTCATATCGCAACCAATCAGTGTGATTCACAAATCTAGCGAAACTCTCGCTACACATGCCTATCGTGGCATATACCTGTCGTGGCCGTGCCACGTTCGCTGAGTTGTCAGCAAACAAACAATCAGGTGAATCACACCAAGCGAAACTCTCGCTGAAAAATGCCTATCGTGGCAATGCCTGTCGTGGCCGTGCCACGTTCGCTGAGTTGTCAGCACGCACCTGGTGCCTGGTTTCATTTGAATTGCCGCCGAGCGGGGTTCATGTTTCCACGGCCTTTCCCCTTCTTTTTTCTGTCTAGTCCGCATTTTAGTACATTCGTGTATATGATAGGGGCTTTTCTCTCTTTTTGGCTGTCTGTCTTCCCCCTTTCTCGATGAGTCTCCGGCCTCATTTCTTTTTTGGGGGTCTTGGAGCCTAATCATTTCAGTTCCTGCATATCAAGTAAGTGCCTTCTTTCACCAATTCATTCACGTTTTTGGGGGAGGTCTTCGGCTCCGACCCCTTCTAATATATTATTGTATTAATATATTTGTGATGGAGTCTAATCTCCAAACACCATTCATGTCAAGTTATACTTGTGAATAAATTTTGCGTTTTTGCAACAAAGTCTCTACTGATTGAAGTGAAGCTTAGCGTAATTTCATGCAGGAAGACTTTACAATTTATTCCTAATTGTCTCTTACTACCTTATCAAGTGCCGGAACACCCACTTTCTTTTAGCCAATCAAAAGAGGCCTTCGTTTTCTCAGAGCCAATCACAGCTGGTCTTCCCTGTTTTAAACTGCTGCGTTTCTCTCTCCCTTCTGTCAGCTGTCATTCTATTTTAGATCGACCCTCCTCCTCCCCTCCACCTCCGGTCACCAGCTCTCGTGGCTCCCTGGGCTTCCTTCCTCTTTTCGGCTGGCTCTTCGTTCAGGCTTCCTCACACCACCGCCAGTGTCTAGACTCCATCAGGGGGAGGTCTTCGGCTCCGACCCCTTCTAATATATTATTGTATTAATATATTTGTGATGGAGTCTAATCTCCAAACACCATTCATGTCAAGTTATACTTGTGAATAAATTTTGCGTTTTTGCAACAAAGTCTCTACTGATTGAAGTATTGTTATACACTAATTATTAGTTAAGGTGCATATGTTCTCTACTTTACAATAAGTCCAATCCCAATCCACCTTTATTTATAAAGCACCTTAAAAACAACACTGTTGACCAAAGTGCTGAACACAGTCTATAAATAAACAATAACATACAACAGAGGCACAACACAGAATAATAAAACAATAACAAATAAATGCAACAATACAAACAATACAAAACTCAAAGTCAACCCTCAAACTGAGTTTAAAGCCAAAGAAAATAAATGAGTTTTAAGACGAGATTTAAAAACAGACTCGGTATAGACTCAGTAAGTCTGATGTGCAAAGGCAGCTCACTCCAGAGTCTCGGAGCTGCCACGGCAAACGCACGGTCACCTCTGGATTTACGTTTAGTCTTGGGGACGCCCAGTAGTGCCTGGTCAGCCGACCGGAGCGAACGAGAGGGGGTATAGGGCACGAGCAGATTAGACAGGTACTGGGGGGCCAGGCCGTGCAAACATTTAAAAACAAATAAAAGAATTTTAAAATCAGTGCCAAAGTGCACACGGAGCCAGTGGAGGGATTGTAGGATGGGTGTAATATGGTCAAATGTTCTAGTTCCAGTTAAAAGACGACTAGCTGTAATCGTGCCATATTTGATTTGCTAATACCAGTGTAAAGTGCATTGCAATAATCTAAACGAGTGGTGATAAAAGTCTACCAAAGCGCATTAACTGTTTAGTTAAGGTTTAGTAATGCTTATTCAATTCAATTCAATTTTATTTATAGTATCAAATCATAACAGGAGTTATCTCAAGACACTTTACAGATAGAGTAAGTCTAGACCACACTCTATAATTTACAAAGACCCAACAATTCCAGTAATTCCCCCAAGAGCAAGCATTCAGTGCAACAGTGGCGAGGAAAAACTCCCTTTTAGGAAGAAATCTCGGACAGACCAGGCTCTTGGTAGGTGGTGTCTGACGGAGCCAGTTGGGGGTGTGATGAACAGAGGCAATAGTATTGCAGTATCAGTATTGTTATATATTAATTAAGTATTAGTTAAGGTGCATATGTTCTCTACTTTACAATAAGTCTACCAAAGAGCATTAAAGGTATAGTGGAGGATTTTCCCGAATTTTAGAAAAGAACCGCCCTCTCCACTTTTTGAAAAAATGCACATGCACAACACCCTACCTGCTCCCGAGAGGGAACGCCTATTAAACATGTGCACGAGAGACAAATAATCTTCTCCCCCCTCCCTTCCTGGCATACGTCACAGTCAGTGCCACTGAGTGAAAAGCGCAAAATGCGGATCAGTATAGCCTGTATGTCCCTTACGGGCTACCGTAGTTCAAGATGGCCCATGGCTATGGAGCGTCTACCCCAGTTCATGTAAGCGCAAATGTAAAATTTCAAGCCAATAGGAATACTTGGAATTAATGGTTGTGGTCAGTATTCATAAAAAAGGACAAGTTTGTGAAGGGCAATACAGATTTTGATAATGAACAACTACAAATGTTACACAATGGGGCTTTAAAGGTATAATGGGGGATTTTCCAGAATTTTAGAAAAGAACCGCCCTCTCCACTTTTTTAAAAAAATGCTCCCGAGAGAGAACGCCTATTAAACGTGTGCACGAGAGAGCATGCACGAGCCTAGTTCTCCTCGTGCACGCTCTGTTTACAAGTTGCTGTCGGCATGGCTCTACAAGCCGACTTTCCAAAAGAAGATTTGCACTTTTTCCACTATGTCAGACTTGCCACCGGTAAGTGGAAATCTATTTAGGACAAGCATCTCTATAGCTAACGTTAGCATGCTACAGGCCAACAAACAAGCTATCGCCGAGAGCGGGGGGCAGCGGTCGGAGGCTTTTATATACTGTCTATGGTCGGAGGCCGTGGCCGTCTGCTCGCTAAACTGAATACTCCGCATTCATCATGTTTTTTCAGCCTAATTAAATGTTCCTTTAAAGCTTGGTTCCAAAACTTACATACAGTGCCCTTGAGTCAAACTTAATACAGTACTCCAGATACCGCTAGTCCATAGCCGCCGGGTCTGCCAGCCCTGAACCTGCCAGCCCCGGACCTGCCGCTGGCTCCAGCACCAGACGAGAAGTCCCCCCCGCCGTCCTCTGACTCTGCCTCAGCTCGTGTGGATGGCGCGTCATCCTCCATATCCAGCTCCCAACAGAAAACGTCCGCATCCTTGGCTGTAGTGAAGGTGAGCTCTCCCTCCATGGGTCACTCAGGGTGGCCGGATAAATAAGGAAGTTTGAGATGCCTTTAGCATGTAACTTATGCTGTGCTCCTATAAATGATTGCCGCCGCTGGACAGTGAATGCACTGTAGTTAGACTTAAAGCTTAGCGTTGCTTTGGAATCACGAATCGGGCCTTTCTGCTGTACTTGTCTCATCCCCTAAAGGATTGCTTAGCGGTCCTGATATCTCAAACACCTGAAAATCAGAGTATGTGTTGTTGTACCCTTGCCGTAGCCCTGTTCTGTAAGGAGGGAATCCATACTGGGAACCAGGAACCCAACTTTTTCACTGCCCTCTTTTAGTCCAATGATGCGTACATTGTTGCGTTGGGATCTGTCTTCCATTTCAGCTAGCTTATACTAAAATTTCTTCAGGTCATCAACACAGGCATTCACCATGTTTCTCATCTGCCTGTTATCACCCTGTGTCTTGTCCAGTCGTTGCACCAGTTCACGTATTGTAGCTCGCTGCATCTCAAGCTCTGTCCTGATGTGTTGCAGCGATGTGTCAATTTCTGCTAACGCTTCCTTCATTGCGTTGCGGACCACTGATTGAAATACATTTTGTTGCTTTTCCAAGACCTTGGCTATAACGTTTTCCATGTTTAGGTCCGCGCTAGCAGTTGGCAGATTTCTGTGTCTGGGTAAATGGCAACGAGACCTGCTTTTTTGCTCCTGCAGGCATTCCACTGAGTCACTGTGGTAACAATTAAAACGATTGACGTCGAAGAAGAAGGAATAGACCAGGTTTTTCAATGAAAATACGGAGGTGGGTGAGTAGCTCTAGCCCTGACCTCCTGATTTTTCAGCTGTTGCATGTTTAGATTGGTGTGCTCCTGTGTGCAGATGCCAATAGACAGCAAACTTTTATTTGGACAGACATAAAATGAATAGATAAATAATAAATAGAATAGAAACTTCCCTGTTACAATTACTTCTCTGTTTCATAGGTCCATTTATTTTGAATTAAATCATGGGCAACTAATGTCATGCTGTGGGGCACACAGCATTTCAAATCTCTGAAAGCTTTTATCAAATAAGAAAGAAATTGCACATTCCTTGATAATTAAGAAGTGTCCGTGTATAGGCTTAAGGACTTTGCAAAGTCAAATTGTTTTCTTTTCATCCTTTGTGTAAGTGAAATGAGATGTGGCATTGGAAAATTGTTAAGAAAACTTGTCATTGTGACACAGACTTTGCTTGCACGCAGCACCGGAGCTGGTCTTCCTGGCTTGTCTAAACTAATCAAAGATGCAGGAGAGGCTGAGGTCCTTAACTGGACAAATGAGTCCAAACACTACCTGGCTGCACCCACCATTGGGCCTCATTTATGTGGAAATAATGAGAGGAATAATTAGTAAACGGATCCCATATGTGACAGCACCAAAACCCACAACTTGGTTGTACTTGATGAGGAAGGATGAAAATGAGGAATTCTAAGTAATGACAACAACACTGTCCACATGATGCAAGCCTTCAGTGGTCAGCACCACCCCCACCCCAGCCCTCCCCCACCACTGGCTAGTAGCTCAAGGACACGGAGGATTAAAACAACATGATGAACTCTTCAGAAGAGGTCATTATCTTGTAGTTTTTATCTCCTCTTCATCTCCAAAGCTGAACGCTGCTGTTGTTGTTTCTCAGCAGTGACGTAAAACACATCACTCCAGCTGCTGTGTGTGTGAACGCTGCCGGACACCGCAATCTTCTGAACATAGCCATACTGAGAAATACAGAGAGAGTTGTGTGGAGCTGATAGTCTTAAAACAACACTATGCAACTTTTCCCTCTTCAATCCCCCTACAGGTTGTCTCATTGGAACTACAACTGTCTCTCTCACAGCGAACTCAGAACAACGAACAGCGAAGTATGTAAAAAATTCTAAAAAGTTACAGACTATTTTTTTCTTAATAGGCATACATAAATCACAATCATACTAGGCTAAATATAGGCTACCATCTGGGCTGCAGGAAAAAGACGCAGAGATGTAAGACACCGTGTCTCTACCTTACGATGATTTTGGTACACCAAACGTAGATTTGCGCTCTGGAGTTCGGCTGATAAACTCTGCCATGAGACCCTGAATATCCAGATCATCCAAAATGTCTTTGTGGACGTGAAGCAGTGCGGTAAGTGAAAGTCTACTCTGAGTGATAGTGCTACAGAGCCAGGTTTTCAGGCGGCAAAGAGCTGAGAAAGATCTTTCGGAGCCAGCAGTAGACACTGTTAAACAGAGGCACACGTGGATCAGCTGTTCCACCTCGGTGAAGAGCCCTAGTTACTAAAATGATCCCTCTCTTTATCCCACACCCCAAACATGACATACAAAATGTTGTGAAACAGAAACAACAACCAGAGATATTTATAAACGATAATTTTATTGTCATTGCAGTTTGCTGACAGGGGGTGCTGCAGCACCTCCAGCACCCCTACTTCCCGTGCCCCTGTCTGTCTGTGTGTGTGTGTGCCTGTGTGTGTGCCTGTGTGTGTGCGTGTGTGTGTGTGTGTGTGTGTGTGTGTGTGTGTGTGTGTGTGTGTGTGTGTCTGTCTGAACCACAACCATTCAAGATGCAGTCAGGAAACTATACAGGTGAGATCAAAATGATCAGTCAGAAGATGGGTGTGATCCGAGTGGGGACGCCAAAAGTAAGGGGGTGCATTAGGGAAGTTTGGACAGAGCCAGATTAGCTGTTTCCCCCTTTTTGCTAATAACAGCATATCATCACAAATTGGATGGTGAATTTACAGCCCACACAGCTGGTAGGCGTGGATAACTTCTTTCAGTGCTGCACCTGCGCGCATGGGATAAATCCTCTAGTGCCTTAGAGGGCAGAGCCTGTATCAAATAGAACAGACTTCAATAGGTTTACATTCTTTCAATAGGGCGGTGGCTGCTAAACTCACATCTCCCATTGATGGAAACACCTGACTCCAACTACCCCTTAAAATGAACTGATAATCCTCGAGGTTCACATACGATTTCCAGCAATGTTGGTGAACCTTGTGAATCCTTACCTTTTTATAGCAGTACCACCGATGAAAAACAATATGTTTTAGATACGTATACACAAATACTGGTACTTGAGACACAATGACCACTACATGTAACTCATGCACCAACCCCCTGAACCAATTCTGCTAAACTACAAGTACAATTCCTGCTTTACACTCAAACTGCAGTTCTAAAACACACTCTTTTCAAACCACTACACACAATTCTCTGCATTTGGCACAATTTACATGAAGAAAATCTCTTGTTTTCACAAGGAACACACTGCCATTCAAATATGCACACTGACTCATCACATGGGCAAACACCTGTCACACAGTCTTACAATTAGCAGTCAGAGGTTTAGTATAAAAGGGCAACAGGTGAGCTCTTCTGTGTAGTTTCTGCTTGGCCAGGGAAACATTTGATGTGGATGACGTGCTGTGGCCAGACCCAAACACAACAGAGGATGCCGCATAGTTGTTTATTTTTTACTGTAACTGTATAGAGTAAATTCTTCTGTTGTTTTGTACGTAGACCACTGTAGGTGCAACTTTGTGTTGGTTGGGATGTACACTGTGTACATTGTTTTCGTGGGGAAAATAAAATATATTTGTCACTGTGTATTTGTGTGTTCTGAGTATAAAAACAATATTCTCAAATATTTTACAACACACTTGTGTATGTACTGTCTGTAGTAAGTGCAACACTGAATAAAAAAGGCCTAAGTCATTATGATGAATGGAGAAGAAGTGTTTTCCATTGAGCACATCAGTGTTCAGCTGGTTCTTATAAATGTCTATTCATATGACGTCTGTGTGTGTCAATTGAAAACAAAATACCATTTTGAGAAGAAATAACATTGTTTTGAATGTAAAGTTTAATTGTGCAGGAGAATTGAGGGGTTTTGCCCGTTGTGTGTGTGTGTTTTTAGATTTGTGTGTAGAGTTCTGAGAGTATGAGGCATGCTTTCAGAAAATGGGTGGAAACAATTGAGAAAAACTGTAAGTGCTGAGCTCTGAGAAAGCAGCAGCGTTGCTGAGAAGAAGTCGGGGCCAACAAACATGAGCAGTCACATTTGTAAAAAAAACACATTTGTAAAAAAAAGTAATTTTAGGAAATAGCATGTGCTAGATTTTTGGCCAGACATTGTTATGTAAGGGATAATTTAGATGACAAAAAAATAGTGACAAACTGACAACATTCTTCATAATTAGTTTGAGATATAGGGAGAATGTACACAAATAGGCCGATACTATAAACTTACCAAGCACTGCACAACACTGATGCTGCAGACTGAATATTTCAAGTATTTATTCCAATACTTACAGTATTTCTTACCATAATCAGTTACAGTAATCAACCAACAATGAAATCAATGAAACAAATAAAATCTGTAGACAAATAAAAATGACTGCATGAAGTTCACACACTTTAACTCTGACTGTGAATACTGTACCTGCTGCCTGTTATAACACACCTGACTGCTGCGTTTTCAAATTAGCACGTGTGCTTCCACACCTGGTGGATGTGATTATCCAAGTCGTTCATCTGTGTTTTCATTGGTAATCCGGGGCTTTGTAATGACCAGGAAGTGACCTCACAATCCTTACCTGTGTCTAAGGTGTGAACATGTGTGTAGAGTTTTACAAATCACTGTGTGTAATGTTTTGCAAAAAGGGTGAAGCAGACATTGTGTGTAATGTGCAAATCTGTGGAGGTGTTTTTCTCATTGGAGTAGAATTTTGCAAATTGTGTGGAAATTTTTATTTTAGTGTGTAAACAATTGTAAAAAACTGTAAACATCACAGCTTACTGACTAACTTTCTGGTTCAACTGTGAGCTACTGTTCTTATTGTAGTTGAGCACACAGTTTTCCTGTGCAATGAGGCATTATTACAGGTGCACTCACTGTTTTCTTCATTGTTTACCTCCATAAAGTGGCTGGAATGTAGACTTGTTTCCAAACGCTTTGATTATCTGCCTGCTGGGTTTCTTGCCTCATTGTTTTAGCCATGTTGCCATGTTTGCAGATCTCCGCAAGTTACTTTGATGAGTGCCATGTTATCACAACTGCTAGAAATAAAAATTGCAGAAACAAAGACCCAATTGGATACACGTTACAGTGTTTTCTGAATGTAGAAGTGAACTATGCTTCAGTATGAGTGCATTCTATAAACTACTATCCACATGCTGGTCATTGAAAGATATCTCAGTGAGTTCCTGTAGCTGCTCAGAAGCTGCTTGATGCTTTGTTTTCGGCTTCAGCACACACAAAGGTCCCAGCATAAAACGTTCTGCACCGAGCGACTATACAAGCTTGTCAACTCAGCACAGATAAAGCAGATAAAATGCTGGGTTTGATAAGACACTTAGAGAGAGAATGAGGCTGGGAATTGAAGTGTTTTTTTCCTTCTTCCTTGTTTAAGTTCCCACTCTGGTCCATCTGGTGGCAGGTGGTTCAGAGCAGCTGAATAGGCAGTGGTCCAGACTCTCCTCCTCGCCCATCACACATGGCTAACTTATCAGAACAGACACAATGAAAGCAGCAACGACACTCACCGCGCCTGTAATCTCTGTCAGGATGAGACTTTGGTTCACAGATGCTTTCAGCACATTTGTCGACTTTTTTTCTCTCTCTATTTTCCCCTTCTTTCCTGTTGGGTTCTGTGGTGGCTTGGCATTGTATGTTGGTGTGTGTGTGTGTGTGTGTGTGTGTGTGTGTGTGTGTGTGTGTGTGTGTGTGTGTGTGTGTGTGTGTGTGTGTGTGTGTGCTCACACAGACGGGGTGGGCTGGCAGGGGTCACGGTTCGCTAGCCCGACTAGATCCATCAAGAGGAACAAAGCAGGGGGCGAAGGACCAGTGCCAAGCCCCCTGAAATCAAAGACCAGGTTTGCATTGGGATTCGCTCCAAAAGGCTGGACCCATTTTGGTAGTGCAGGGGGTCTGAGGGGGAGAGGGATGGGGCGTCTGAGGACTGGGCCGGTTGAGAGCACTGGCTGAAGCCTCGGCATGCAGCATCCCTCGTCGTCCCTCCCCTTTGAAGTCTGCTTTGCTTCTGTTCTTTACATAACTTGATCTGATATTTGAAAGGCTAATTTGTATGCATAATGTGAGGGGGGTGGGGGGGGTTGAAGGGGGGAGGAAGGCAGAATCGCCTACCACCCAGAATTCCACTGGGGAGCTGACAGGAACGTCAACACGATTGGCCACAGGAGGAAATGCGGGACACAAGCAAGCCAAAAGCATATAAGTGTCTTTGAATTATTGCAGCTTTGTGCAAATTTGAAGACAATGTCCAAGTGGTCGGGGGGCTGAAACCCCTTTGCAAACACCAGACACCAGAGACCACGGATGCTTTGGTGGTCTTCATTTTGATATCAGCTTCTCCAGTGGGGGACACAGTTATAGGCTGTGATGCAAACACTCTGATATGGCTGATTTACATGAGCTGGACCCTGCACGTTTTCTACGGTGTATGTACTTGAACTAATTATTCAGCTCTACACAATAAATATAGCCTACTTCATCTGAATTAAACTTAGTTATTGGACATAAAGTGGACATATTCAGGGTGCGATTTGTGAGAAAAACAGAAGGGGGGAGGTGTTTTGAAAGGTTTTTATTCACTGCATTTGCAAGAATATTTAAACTTTTTTTCCACTAGTAAACTCATCAATAGTTTTACTCTAAAAGACAATCTTCAACTTCCTCATGCGTAGAGGGTCTGCCATCATGCACAACAAAACATGAGAATTAAATCCCCCTTTCAATACCATGGATATAGAGCCACTCAGGCAGCCATGCCAAAACACTTATTTATCAACTTCAATATCCAATGGAAAATAATCTCAAAATGAAATAGCACAACATGGTGTCAACATAAAAATAAATAGGCTACAGTGAAGGCATACTCACACTAAAATATGTAGACCAGACAAGGGGAAAACTGTTCCTGTAGTAAGATAAAAGAGCATGTATAGCAAGTATAGAGATGAAACAGATAAAATGTTGACAGGTAAACTATTCTAATCAGATGGAGCTTTGAACATAAATGTTTTTTTAGCTATACAGTTAGAGACTGCAGGAACAGAAAAAGAGTGTCTTAGTTAGGTAAGTGGAAGGAAAAAGAACCGTCAGCTGCTTTAAATAGAGAGGATAATTAAAATGAATACATTTAAAAAGAAATTGCAGCCAATGTTGATGTCTTCTTGATGTAAGAGAAGGCCAATTGAGGGATTCATACATTGTGCAATGATGAGTTGATAAAAAACATCCAAGGACAAATCTTGCTAATCTATTGTCAACAGTATTGAGTTTTAGAGGCACACTGATAAATAACGTCGGCATATGCAAATATGGGTAAAATAAGTTGTGATGCTAATTTCTTTCTAACAAAGAAAACAGTGTCTGGATCTGTAGTCCCTGTAGTCCCAACAGAAAAATTCAATTTCTTAATATCTTGACTAATATGGTGTTTATATGAAAGTTCTGAATCCAGCCATACTCCTAGGTATTTAGTGTGTTCAGTTTTCTGCAGAAGTGTTCCATCAAGACATTTGATAGTATATGATGAATCTCTAGATTTAAATTTGATGCTTTGACGTGTGCCAAAAAACATAATATGAGATTTGCTCTTTGTTAAGTAGTAACTTGTTTGCCATGAGCCAGGCCTGTAAAAATTACAGTCCGATTGTAAAGAAGATTCAATCTGTGCTAGGTTTGTTGAAGATGTGTAAACACAACATTCGGAACATATAGCCACTTATGGGTATTGCAACATATCTGTCTCCAGTCCATAGATATTTATATCTAGGTGCTGCCTTCCTCTTCAGCTTTTATTTTGGACAAAAATGTTGTACATTATTACATACGTTATTTCTCCTAAAGCAACATTGCCAGTAGGGGAATTTGAATATCGCCCAACCCTAGATTACATCTCCATCATGTGTTCCTGGAAGCCAGACCTGCTTCTGGTCTAATAAGTCCCAGACTCTGGGAGCACCATGCCTTCAGACAGCACAGGGAGGTGAGATGAGGGAGGAAGGAGAGACTTTTCAACAACCTTGAGCTTTAATGACTTCCTCGAGGTGCTTTTTGACTACCTTCCAGAGGCTCAGTGGGGGGGCTTTCTCCTCAGCTTTGGCCTCGTGCCAGGGTGACAATCAATGTCTCTGTGTCTCTTCTGTGGGAGATTATTTCGAAGGTCTCCCCCTCGTCATTGGAGGAAATTGTATTTGGAAACTCAAACAGGATGTCCCGCTGGCTGGCCTGGACTCTGAACCCCCCCCCCCCCCCCCCCGCTCCATTCTCTCAGGGGGAAATAGCTTAAATTAATCCATGAGTCTGAGCACCCACTTTTTATTTTCTTGTCTCCATTTGGAATGCCAGTGAAATCATTTACAAATGAAAGATTGCTGCTTGAAGCCTTTGGTAGGACTGCTGTATACAGGAGATGATGCTATATGAACACATGAATACAGTAAGGCTCCATTTAAAGCTACATTGTGTAGGAATTTCCCCCATCTAGCGTTGAGATCGTATATTGCAATCACCTCTCTCGAACCATGCACTTCAAATGACGTATTACAGCTACGATAGCCTTTACGCTTCCAAAAGCCCGTCCTTTGCTTTTTTCAATATCCTTTTTCTTTTTCTGGGCGAAGAAGAGGAGTCCTGTTCCTGAAACTTGGATTTTGAATACGTGCGTGAGGCAGAGTGGCAATCAGGAGAGTCGTGACTTTTCCCGGTGGGCCGGTAGCGTTTTGAGGCCGCTCCGGCCGGTCTGTTCACCACTGCCCGCTCCAGCTGCTGCCCGCTTAGGCCTGTCTGATTGCCCGCTCCAGCCGGTCTGATCGCCTGCTCCGTCCGCCGCTGCCCACTCCTGCCCAGAGCCAGGCCAGCTCAGCGGCGTCTTTCTCCTGTTGCGTCTCACTGTCTCTCCTACCAACACCAGCCCGGCCCCCCCGCACCCTGTCCTCCCTCCCCTTTTAACGGCCTGATCAGCGCTGCTGCACAGAGGGGGGGACTAGAGCACGGAGGGGGGAGGGGCTGCTATACCTGAAATACCTCGCGCTCGCTGGTTAATACCTGATTAATGTATTTGTCACTAGTCACTTTTTTGAAAAAAAAGTCGCTAAGGGGGTCTGAAAAGTTGCTGAATCTAGCGACAAAGTCGCTAAGTTGGCAACATATTTACAAATGTGTAGATTGATATTTGCATGAACACAATGACAGCTGCAAACTTGTAATGCAACATTTACTCGTATTCTTTTTTTTTTTACTCTGGTTCATTTTCCATCACAACCACAACTCAGTGATTACAACCTCTTGAATCTGTCACTGCAACTTCACATATGTGCTCTCTTGCATCACCAAGTGGTGAATCTGCGCACATCGACTTTTACAACAATTTTTGCGATTTGGTGCAAAACTAATTTGTACCTGTGGACTTAGGCTGTGGAGCTCTGAGCCGACAGAACGGGGAAAGCAGGGCTTCTAGGGCTAGAGGAGGGACAACTCTGTCCGGCTTATTTATGTAGCATGGAAGCTTGGTGGAATAGCAAGCTAGCGTTAGCTAACTAATCAGCATTTTTTGTCTCAGTGCATGCATTGTCTCAGTCCGGCGGAGCCACCGTTAGCTTAGTTTAGCGTAGTGAATGGAATCCTTTGTTGCCGTTAGCATGTCACGAGTAAAAGTGAGCCAACAACAACAAAAAACAACATAATTACTTTTTGTGCCCTGCGTATTCACAACAAGTACAAATAGCAACGCAAAGTAAGACTAGACGATTTCCTAGGCATATATTGATTTGGGACTATATTGGGTGGAAGTAGCCAGCCGAAGCACTGCTACTTGGCGCAGAGATCACACAGCAGCTGTTATGGCCGAGGCTCTGACCTAAAACACAGAGAATGACACGCAGACACAGTGGGCGAAGCACGAGGAAATACAGGAAAGTACTGACGTGAACAAACAAGGTAGCTATCACACTGACTGGGAGACAAGTTACCACATTGGTAGCTGTAAGGATCTGGCGCCGAAGATGAGTTCCGCCTGGGTCTAAATACTGCAGCAGTCCTTAGTTGAATCAACTAGCTACCTGCTGTAGCTACCAGCTGTAGGTACAGGCAGGTATCGCCCGGCCACGACCCTTCACCTACTTTCCAGACGAGCCAGCAACACACAGGACGGAGAGAATAGCTGTAAGAGAATAGTTTTCAGAAGGGGAGCTGCGTGCTTTGGGAATAGAACGACAGGAGGAGGAGGTTGTGATCACTCAACAGCCTGAGGATGTGAGGATGAGAGCCAACACGATCTGGTGGTAGGAGTGTGCGGGAATATGCCAACATATGTCGACTGAAATAGAGTGTCTTTGATGTGCAGGGGCGTAGCAAGCTTTTCAAAAGTGAGGGGGATGGATGTGATTTGTTTATTAACAATAAAAACGATGGATACAATGACAGAGGGGTACAAAATGTATAACATACAAGATATAAAAAGTTTCCCATTTAAATGAGTGATACTAGAAAAGTATAAAAACACACTCGGAACTAGGGCTGCACAACATATCGTTTTTTTATCGTCATCGCAATATCAACCGGCGCAATATACACATCGCGAAAGTCTGCGACATATCGCTATAGACACAAAACTGATTTCTTTTTGTTTTAGGTGAAAGAAAATATGAGTAGAAAACTGCACATTCAAATGTAATGGTCATTCTTTTTTAGTGCTGCCTTTATATTCAAGTCAATGTTCAATTTGTTCAATAAAAGAACGTTAGAAATTATTTCATTTCATTTGTTTTAAATTCAACAAGCAATGTGTTGTATTTGAGCAGAATACTAATATAGACCTCTTTCACAAACTGTAACATTCATTTCATTGCTCACCTGTGAACCTTCCTGTGCTCTCTCTGAAACTGATGCCTCCAGCAACTTCCTCTCCTAAAGTGGTAATAATGGGCAGTGGTAAAGGAATAGGGCCAAACAGGTACAGCTATGGCACTAGCAAACCTCAGTGAATATTGAAAAGTAATATCATGAAATAAATGCAAACAATATCTAATGGAAATAGGCTACTGCTGTTTATTGTCAACATTTTTCAACGTTCAGCTTTCAACTTCACTTACAGGATTTCTCTTGAAAAAAGTGTCAATCTTCTCCTGCCTCTTTCTTTTCTGCATCTTGATACCGCAAACCCCATCTCTGCAATAATAATACTGGTTTAATACACTCAATAATCAGTACTGGTAAAGCAATTCTTCCTGCCTCCATGTATTAATGCTCATGGGTAGCCTAATGGGTTCCATTCAGACCTTTACATTAAGTCTTTTACTGTTATATGTCAACAAGACATTTTCAACTGGCTATGCCCAGTGTTTAGATCTGTTGTGCTATTTACCAGGCAAATTAGCACATACGTAATTATATTATGATCCGTTTATTATGAATGCTATAACGTTGCTAATGTTACGGAACGTTATACTTCTTACATGGGAAACTACTCGTACATATTAGCTTTCATTTAACGTTGCTAGTGAAGTTAAAAAGGTGCAGTTACCTCCCATCCTGTAGTTACAACTGATAAACACACCATTTTCTAAATCTCTGCTACGCATATAGCTACAGTAACGGCATATAAAAAGAGATGAACATGCCACCGTACATTAAACTTTACGAACACAAATGGCAAAAGACAACCTAGCTAACTAGCTAAAAGCCTAATGTTAAATGATAGGTTCTGTTAGCTAACGTTAGCTCGGGTTGTATCTACCTAGCTACCTAATTACGATAGCAATTTGTACCAGCATTAAAGAGTTAAGCTTTACATTGATGTAACACATTAACGGTGATAACAAATGTACGGCAAACACTAAAGATACTTACATTACCTTACCCTATTCCTTAAAATTACTGGACGCGGTCTGTTAAGACCGCTGGCAAAATTACGAATCCCACTATGGCAACGCCATGACCCGCCCTCCAAAGCATCTGATTGGTTGGGGTTAGGCATTTCACCTCGAGGGGTTATGGTTAGGATAGCGGATTGGTCAGGGGATAGGACCTGAACAAATGGGGTCACTTTACCTTGGACGCCTGGCCAATAGTAGTGATTGAAGGGCGGGTCTTGGCGTTGCCATAGTGGGAACACACCGTTGCCATGAAAAACAGAGCGTTGCTATGGACGCAATCGCTACACACAGCCTACGACGTAGCTACGGTGGCAGTTCGACTGCGGAAAAACTGCAGAAAAAGTGTGGGTGTTCAACCCTCTCACCGGGAAAAGTGTGGGTGTTAAAACACCCACATCCCCCACGGGTGCGACGCGCCTGGTGATGTGGCGAGTGGGACAAGGTACCGCCGGACAAGATGAGCGTGCTGCCCGCAGTTGTGTCACAGCTACCGAGGATTTCTCAGCGTTGATCCATCCTGCAGTCCTCAACGTTTTTTTCAACTGGGAAAAACGCCGAATGGCCCCAATAAACAGATGTCCACAGAGTAAGTGATTACTGTAAACATGACGCATGGTTATTTTACGGGATAGATCAACCCATATTAGACCTGTACTCACACAGAGTTGCTGCATGATATCTCTGCGCCAAGTAGCAGTGTGCCAAGTAGCAGTGCTTCGGCTGGCTACTTCCACCCAATATAGTCCCAAATCAATATATGCCTAGGAAATTGTCTAGTCTTATTTTGCATTGCTATTTGTACTTGTGAATACACAGGCCACAAGAAGTAATTAGGTTGTTTTGTTGTTGTTGTTGGCTCACTTTTATTTGTGACATGCTAACGGCAACAAAGGATTCCATTCACTATGCTAAGCTAAGCTAACGGCGGCTGCACTGAGACAAAAAATGCGTTTGCCCACCTATCTACATCTAGAGGAGACCGTGATAAGCCCTATTTCAACAAACG
This sequence comes from Gymnocephalus cernua, assembly GCA_023631565.1. Lineage (NCBI taxonomy): Eukaryota > Metazoa > Chordata > Actinopteri > Perciformes > Percidae > Gymnocephalus > Gymnocephalus cernua. The sequence continues at coordinate 28,475,169 of CM042445.1, forward strand.
GTGGCATATTCCTTTAATCCTGTGATTAAAAAACTGTGTAAAATGGGTTTGCGTTAACGCAACACAGCACTAGCAAATATCAATCTACACGTTTGTAAATACTTTTTTCTGTGACTTTACTTCACATACAGGTGTGTGAATATTTTCTACGAGTGCAAATTTCAATTTACAAGTTCAGATTTTTTTACAAGCTCTTGTGTTTTTTTTCTTTGTATGACTTCAAATTCAGATCACGTATGAATATGTGCAAAGTGCAAATTTTAACATACAAGTTCTGCAAGTTCTCACATCATATTCTACAAGCTCTGACATTTTGCACCATATTTAACTTCATACATTGGACCCTCTAAATGCATACTTTATCTTTTCTAATTTTAGATACATCATAAGATCAGTCAGCCATACAGATACTTTTGGTGGGTATGGGGATTTCCAATGTAAAATAATTTGCCACCTGGCAATCAAAGTTGAAAAGGCTAATATATCTTCATACCTAGCAAGCCCTATATGGTCGCTCCACACTGTCCCAAAAATTGAGGTATACACATTGGGCTCACAATCTGTTTCTATAACTTCAGATAACATTTTCTAGACCCCTAACCAAAATTGATCCAAGCGTGGGCATGACCAGAACATGTGGATCAAGATTGCTGGAGCGCTATGACACCTGCTACAATTTTCATCCATGTGTAGTGGTGTGCAGTAAGCGTTGCACCCTGTTGGCTCTTGAATGCACCTCAACTAGACCAAAGTAGCTCCACCCAGACCAAACCCCCTCGTTAGCTGAGCTTATATAATCAATTCATCATGGCTGTCTCTTGGCTTTGTTTCTACCTGTTGGTTGCCACATGGGACCATCTCTGACTTTTAGGTAGGTAATTGGGTTAAGTCGGTTTATGCTTTCAAGGTGTTTTTAAATACTGAGTTGTATATTTTGCTGCAGTCTGCTGCTGCCTGACTGACTTGTCTGCCTGGGCCTGGAGGGGATTCCAAGCTCCCCTGCCTGGAGTGGTGTGATGAACTCTCCCTTAGCCTACTGCATATAAAAGAAAAAAGATGAACCTGGAAGATCAAATTCAGCTCGTAGGTTGTTAAATTCTCGTAAACCATGTACTCCATACAAATCTTTTAATACATTCACTCCCCTATTCTTCCAATGTCGAAATGAAAAAGGTACGTTACCAGTGAGCAATGAGAAGTTATTAAAAAGTGGTGTGTGATTATGCCATTTATAATCTGTGCCAACATGCTTAATTACAGCACGGTAAGATGTGAGCAGAAATGATATAATAGGGCCTAGTTGTAATTTGGCTTTTTTCAATGGTATATTAGCATACACCAGGTCTTGCAACCTGTGAGGTAATACAATATTCTCCTCAATTGGTCTCCACGTAGCGGAGGAACTAGGGTTGAACCATGTAGATAGAGGGCGTAGCACATAAGACCAGAAGTAGATTTTAAAATCTGGTAGAGCTAGCCCCCCTAGTGCCTTATCTCGCTGGAGAGTCGTGAGTTTTAGGCGCGGTTTCTTTCCTTTCCATATGAATTTAGAAACTAATGACTGAAGCTTATCCCAATATCCCAAAGGGGGAGCAAGAGGGATCATGGAAGAGAAAAGATTAACATCCATTTTAACTATTGCTATTCGGGCTTGAAGTGAATTAGGAAGATTCGACCAGCGCACAAAGTCCTTCTCTATACATCTGTATATACCTTGAAAGTTTTTTATTGCAATGGACGACGTGGAGGGAAAAATTTCAACTCCAAGATATCTAAAGCTTTTAACTACTGGTATATGGGAAGGCAGGGTAACTTGGAAGTCCAGCTGAATTTAAATGCATCAGTGCTGACTTCGTCCAGTTAATTTTGTACCCTGAAAAAGAGCTGAATGTATCAAAAGAGGAGAACAGATGTGGGATCGAGGAACTAGCACTGCCTACATAGAGAAGGATGTCATCAGCGTACAAGGATATACGATGCTCCGTGTCACAAAAAGTAATGGGTTGTACTGATGGATGTCTTATTTTCTGCGCCAGTGGCTCGAGGGAAAGAGCAAAAAGTAAGGGTGACGAGTGCCCCTTGATACTGGGAACTGGGCAGAGCAGACTTGGCCTGTGCAAACCATTGCTGAGGGATTTGCGTATAAAACCTTAATCATACTAACAAAATGCATGCCTACCCCAAATTTGTACAACGTTGTCCAGAGATATTCCCATTCTAATCGGTCAAACGCTTTTTCAGCATCCAGCGATAGAATCGAGCAAGGGGGATCAATACTGCTAGCTGCATGAACAATATGTAACAGGCGACACACATTATCAGCCGCTAGGCGGGTTCTAATAAAACCAGTTTGGTCGTTGTGTATAAGTTTTGTGAGATATATCTCCAACCAGGATGCAAGCACTTTGGCATATAGTTTAACATCCCCATTCAGGAGAGAGAGAGGTCTGTAATTTCCACATTTTATTAAATCTTTATTCGGTTTGGGCAGGACTGTGATTATAGCTGTGTTAGTGCTAGAGTTAAATGCACCCTTATCAATGGCTGTATTAATCATGTCCAATAGTGCTTGACCCAGTACATCCCAGAAAGCAAGGTATAACTCAGGTGGAATTCCGTCCCACCCAGGGGATTTACCCTTTTTCATATTAACAAGAGCCTTCCTCAATTCTTCTAGAGAAATGGGGGTATGAAGTTTCTCTGACTTGTTATCAGACAAAGAAATTAGATTAAGATCCTGGAAAAAATCCGCACACGCTTCCTCATCAAGGGAAATTTCAGATTTGTAAAGGTACGAATAGAAAGATTTAAACTCTGTATTGATATCATGTGGGTTGCTCATATTGGGGCGGGGCATAAACTGTAATAAAAGCAAATTTGCATCCAGATATAATAGTCTTAATATAAGAAATCCTACCATCCTCACTACCAAATTGTTCAAGTATAGTTATTGAGAGGTTACGTCTCAGTACTACTAGTGCCCCCCTAGTTTTCGTGTCTAGTGATGCTGAGGCGGCCACATAAAAATTGGCGGCCACATAAAAATTGGCGGACATCTATAGTTCTTAAATGGGACTCCTGTATAAAAGCAACATCCACATGTTGTCTGCGCAAGAGGTCTAAGCAGGCTGCGCGCTTAATTTGAGCCTTCCAGCTGAAGGGGTGGTGATGGCGCAGTGGTTAGAACACATGCCTTTGGTGTGGGAGACCTGGGTTCGATTCCCACCATGATCTATCAACCAATGTGTCCCTGAGCAAGACACTTAACCCCTAGTTGCTCCAGAGGCGTGCGACCTCTGATATATAGCAATTGTAAGTCGCTTTGGATAAAAGCGTCAGCTAAATGACATGTAATGTAATAAAAGCTGATCACATGCATACTATTCATGATAACTAATAGAGGCTAGTATTGTGACAAGATGCAGAGTGAAGAAACAACCTACTGTGCAGCTGACCGACCAAAAAATGAAATTAAAGTGCTGAGAGAGAGAGGGTGTGAAACAAAAACCCACACAAATGTGAAAACATAGACAAACCAAAAGTGTGCTCCGACCGGGTCAGGGTACTAAAGTATAATCCGTTTTTCGTTTTAAACCAAAAACGAAAAAACAGGTCGATATTTCGTTTTTCGTTTCAAACCAATGTCCATGCAATTTGAAAATTACAGTATCTATGGATGTAATATTTCATCATCATTCTTTACTGTAATGTACTACTGTTTATCAGACACTGTTACTATGGTCCCATGTACTACCTTAACTGTAATGTACTACTGTTTACCAAACACTGTTTCTATGGTCCCATGTACTACCTTAGAGAGTGTCTACAGTATTGACAGTACTGCACTGTATGCATGCAGGCCCATGGAATTATTTGTCCAATTCTGCCAACTCGTTACTGATGATTGAGATATATACTTTATATATAAAGTACTGTGTGTGTATATATATATATATATATATATATATATATATATATATATGTATATGTGTGTATATGTATATATATATATATATGTGTGTATATGTGTGTGTGTGTATATATGTTCTAAGCCGTATGTGCTTTAGTTCACTTGTTCATTCCATTCCATGACATGTCATTTAGCTGCCACTTTTATCCAAAGCTACTTACAATTAAGTGAAAGGCAGGGCAACATGTTTTCTTTTAGTGGAGAGGGAAACCAGAGCACCTGGAGAAAACCCCGTGCAGACACGGGAAGAACATGCAGAAAGGCCCCGGGCCAGCAGGGTCCAACCCGGTACTTTATTGCTGTGAGGCCACAGTGCTTACCATTGACCATTCCTTATTGTAATTCAACCACACAATATCCATTATGTATTATATTGTATTATCCAATATTGGTCAACTAGTGTTTCAAGGGCTTAGTATGAGCAGTGAACATCTAACAAGCTGGCTGATCCAGGCCCAGGCCCTGCAGTGAGGAGGTCTACCATGCTCACCATGAACTCTGGTCCAGTCTGCAGGGCCTGAGGAGACCAGACCAGAATGACAGAGTCTCCAGTACACTTTACATTGTTAATTTATGTTCTTCATCACATTGACATGTTCAATGGCAGCTGATGTGGTCAAACATGTCACATACAATATTCTGCAGAGCAATTTAAAAAAGCCCTTATATTTTTTGCCTTTTTTTTACTGGCTGGTGTAAGATTACAGTAAAAGTAGTCAAAAATGCCACACATAATGCTAGGGGAATGCAGATATTATTTAAAATGTGATTTAAAAATTATTATAATCCTATTTCTATTTTAAAACAATATCCATTTTTAATCCCTTTGTGGCTATTAATTAATGTTACTCAATTAAATACTTTATATAACCCTAAATAATTAATTTTAGCCTAACCTGACAAGCTACAGGCAAAAGTTAAAGTATCTCGTTCCTCTGGCAGTTATTACAGTTCTTGTACTTTTATTTTGACACGCTAATGTTACTTCCAGTCCAGCGCTGCGTTGATATGAGCGACTTTCGATCTTCAACACATCAGCCCATACAAAACAAGAACGAGACTTGTGTTCCGTCGGATTTTCAGTGATTATGCACATTACAAAAAATGAGCCCGTATTCTCGTTGTTGGGTTGAAACGGAAAGATGAAAAACAAAACAACAACATTTGAAAAACGAGCAATTTTCCACTTAATTTTCAAATTGCATGGACATTGAAAAAACGGGAAAACGGAGCTCATATTTCCGTTTTTTCGTTTTTGGTTTGAAACGAAAAACGAAATATCGACCCGTTTTTTCGTTTTTGGTTTAAAACGAAAAACGGATTATACTTTAGTACCCTGACCCTGGTCCCTCCAGTTTGGGTCGCCATCTCCAATTTATTTTCGGGACATGGAAAAAAGTTTCAAGTACAGCCCTGTTTATCAGAGAGGGGAAATCATCAGACTGTACAAAACACTGCGTCTCTTGGGTGTCGCGACGCAACAGGTCCCACTCCGTGCAACACAGACACTCCTGTTCGGTGGCCATAGCTTCACAATGTATGCAGGTACACCACCAGCTTCCCGAAGTACGAGGCTGTGTTGCGGCATTGTTTAGCCACTAATAGGTGACTGTGAGCCGGTTACAGGCACCGCCAGATGACGCTCCCTTCAGGGGCCGTGGTAAGGGAGACGCCAGCCACCCTCCTGAGGAAACCCACTTCAGACGCTTGTACCCTGGATCTCGTTTTTCGGTCATGACCCAGCCTTCATGACCATAGGTGAGGGTAGGAACGAAAACTGACCGGTAGATCGAGAGCTTCAGCTCTCTTTTCGTCACAACGGTGTGATAAACTGAATGTAATATCGTCCCCGCTGCGCCGATTCTCCGACCAATCTCCCGCTCCATTGTCCCCTCACTCGCGAACAAGACCCCAAGGTACTTAAACTCCTTCACTTGGGGTAAGGACTCATTCCCTACCTGGAGAAGGCACTCCATCGGTTTCCTGCTGAGAACCATGGATTTAGAAAATAATAATAAATCAAAATACAAATAAACTTGAAACTTTCAAAACATTTTGAACATTACCACACTCTTAACAAAGCTAGACAGTTTGTGCTTATTTACACAGATAAATACCTATTTTTCTGAGGTATGCAACTCCCCCAATTACCCCTCAAATGCTTAAACCAAACACATGACAAATCACTAAACACAGGAAACCCCCATCCCTTGGTTCTGCCCCGTGATGTCAGTGATGACATCATCAATACTAGAAATACATTGAAATGCTGGGTGACTCCTCCACAAACATTCCTGCATGGTGACCAGACAAAGGAACAAAGAAAAGGTGAGTATGCAGAAACAAACCTACACCTAATCTAACTGAAACTAAACTGTAGTTGTGTGTTTGCTTTAAACCAGTGCTTGATGTAAGAATGTAATATTTTATACAAACAAACCCGGGATAGTAAGTCCTGTAATGTTACACAAAGCAATGATAACATTATAGCAAACTGAAAATGAATGCCATTTCAAAAACTAGAGCAATGTGTAAAATAAATTTGGACAAATGAACACAAGCACCAAGAGACAAGTGGTGAGTACATGGAATCTAACCAACTTTGTCACAATTGTAAATACTCACTATCTGTAAATACTCACTCCTATAAAGATGCATCAAATTTCCGAAGATAACTCGCCAAACTGTCCTAGATGTCAAACTGAAGACAGAACATTTATCAATGTGATCTGCAAAAAATGTTTCTGGTATTCGATTCATTTCTTCACTGAATCAGCTTTGGAAATAGGATTTTAAACCCTTGTTTCTATTGATTAAATGATATGGCAGATTTAAATTCAGATTAGATAAAAAACACAATGCAGAATATGAAATGCTATAACATATTTAGCTAAGAAATGTAGACTTCAGTTTTGGAACAATGAATCACCTCCAACCTTTAAAGGTCCCATGACATGGTGCTCTTTGGATGCTTTTATATAGACCTCAGTGGTCCCCTAATACTGTATCTGAGGTCTCTTTTATATAGGCCTCAGTGGTCCCCTAATACTGTATCTGAAGTCTCTTTTATATAGACCTTAGTGGTCCCCTAATACTGTTTCTGAAGTCTCTTTTATATAGACCTTAGTGGTCCCCTAATACTGTATCTGAAGTCTCTTTTATATAGACCTTAGTGGTCCCCTAATACTGTATCTGCAGTCTCTTTTATATAGGCCTTAGTGGTCCCCTAATACTGTATCTGAAGTCTCTTTTATATAGACCTCAGTGGTCCCCTAATACTGTATCTGAAGTCTCTTTTATATAGACCTCAGTGGTCCCCTAATACTGTATCTGAAGTCTCTTTTATATAGACCTCAGTGGTCCCCTAATACTGTATCTGAAGTCTCTTTTATATAGGCCTTAGTGGTCCCCTAATACTGTATCTGAAGTCTCTTTTATATAGGCCTTAGTGGTCCCCTAATACTGTATCTGAAGTCTCTTTTATATAGGCCTTAGTGGTCCCCTAATACTGTATCTGAAGTCTCTTTTATATAGACCTCAGTGGTCCCCTAATACTGTATCTGAAGTCTCTTTTATATAGACCTCAGTGGTCCCCTAATACTGTATCTGAAGTCTCTTTTATATAGACCTCAGTGGTCCCCTAATACTGTATCTGAAGTCTCTTTTATATAGGCCTTAGTGGTCCCCTAATACTGTATCTGAAGTCTCTTTTATATAGGCCTTAGTGGTCCCCTAATACTGTATCTGAAGTCTCTTTTATATAGGCCTTAGTGGTCCCCTAATACTGTATCTGAAGTCTCTTTTATATAGGCCTTAGTCGTCCCCTAATAATGTATCTGAAGTCTCTTTTATATAGACCTTAGTGGTCCCCTAATACTGTATCTGAAGTCTCTTTTATATAGACCTTAGTGGTCCCCTAATACTGTTTCTGAAGTCTCTTTTATATAGACCTTAGTGGTCCCCTAATACTGTTTCTGAAGTCTCTTTTATATAGACCTTAGTGGTCCCCTAATACTGTATCTGAAGTCTCTTTTATATAGACCTCAGTGGTCCCCTAATACTGTATCTGAAGTCTCTTTTATATAGACCTCAGTGGTCCCCTAATACTGTATCTGAAGTCTCTTTTATATAGACCTCAGTGGTCCCCTAATACTGTATCTGAAGTCTCTTTTATATAGGCCTTAGTGGTCCCCTAATACTGTATCTGAAGTCTCTTTTATATAGGCCTTAGTGGTCCCCTAATACTGTATCTGAAGTCTCTTTTATATAGGCCTTAGTGGTCCCCTAATACTGTATCTGAAGTCTCTTTTATATAGACCTCAGTGGTCCCCTAATACTGTATCTGAAGTCTCTTTTATATAGACCTCAGTGGTCCCCTAATACTGTATCTGAAGTCTCTTTTATATAGACCTCAGTGGTCCCCTAATACTGTATCTGAAGTCTCTTTTATATAGGCCTTAGTGGTCCCCTAATACTGTATCTGAAGTCTCTTTTATATAGGCCTTAGTGGTCCCCTAATACTGTATCTGAAGTCTCTTTTATATAGGCCTTAGTGGTCCCCTAATACTGTATCTGAAGTCTCTTTTATATAGGCCTTAGTGGTCCCCTAATAATGTATCTGAAGTCTCTTTTATATAGACCTTAGTGGTCCCCTAATACTGTATCTGAAGTCTCTTTTATATAGACCTTAGTGGTCCCCTAATACTGTTTCTGAAGTCTCTTTTATATAGACCTTAGTGGTCCCCTAATACTGTATCTGAAGTCTCTTTTATATAGACCTTAGTGGTCCCCTAATACTGTATCTGCAGTCTCTTTTATATAGGCCTTAGTGGTCCCCTAATACTGTATCTGAAGTCTCTTTTATATAGACCTCAGTGGTCCCCTAATACTGTATCTGAAGTCTCTTTTATATAGACCTCAGTGGTCCCCTAATACTGTATCTGAAGTCTCTTTTATATAGACCTTAGTGGTCCCCTAATACTGTATCTGAAGTCTCTTTTATATAGGCCTTAGTGGTCCCCTAATACTGTATCTGAAGTCTCTTTTATATAGGCCTTAGTGGTCCCCTAATACTGTATCTGAAGTCTCTTTTATATAGGCCTTAGTGGTCCCCTAATACTGTATCTGAAGTCTCTTTTATATAGGCCTTAGTGGTCCCCTAATAATGTATCTGAAGTCTCTTTTATATAGACCTTAGTGGTCCCCTAATACTGTATCTGAAGTCTCTTTTATATAGACCTCAGTGGTCCCCTAATACTGTATCTGAAGTCTCTTTTATATAGACCTTAGTGGTCCCCTAATACTGTATCTGAAGTCTCTTTTATATAGACCTCAGTGGTCCCCTAATACTGTATCTGAAGTCTCTTTTATATAGACCTCAGTGGTCCCCTAATACTGTATCTGAAGTCTCTTTTATATAGGCCTCAGTGGTCCCCTAATACTGTATCTGAAGTCTCTTTTATATAGGCCTCAGTGGTCCCCTAATACTGTATCTGAAGTCTCTTTTATATAGACCTCAGTGGTCCCCTAATACTGTATCTGAAGTCTCTTTTATATAGACCTTAGTGGTCCCCTAATACTGTATCTGAAGTCTCTTTTATATAGGCCTTAGTGGTCCCCTAATACTGTATCTGAAGTCTCTTTTATATAGACCTTAGTGGTCCCCTAATACTGTATCTGAAGTCTCTTTTATATAGACCTTAGTGGTCCCCTAATACTGTATCTGAAGTCTCTTTTATATAGACCTCAGTGGTCCCCTAATACTGTATCTGAAGTCTCTTTATATAGACCTTAGTGGTCCCCTAATACTGTATCTGAAGTCTCTTTTATATAGACCTCAGTGGTCCCCTAATACTGTATCTGAAGTCTCTTTTATATAGACCTCAGTGGTCCCCTAATACTGTATCTGAAGTCTCTTTTATATAGACCTCAGTGGTCCCCTAATACTGTATCTGAAGTCTCTTTTATATAGACCTTAGTGGTCCCCTAATACTGTATCTGAAGTCTCTTTCCCGAAATTCAGTCTTGGTGTAGAATTACAGCCACTAGGGGGGAAGAACAACTTCCGGTTTGAGTGAGGAGCTTTCAAATCAGACTGATCTCAAGAAGTGGCGTATGTATGACACGCCAATTCATATGCCATTTTGGCGTGTTATCAAGACACATAATCACTTTTTAGTGTGTTTATCAGCGCCGTTTGGTCTCCACTGACTTACATTACCTTGCGATTGTGTGTCAATTTACAACACTTTCACCCAGGAGACTGGGGATCGGGTCCCGTGTGTCACGTTTCCTAAACCCAACCGTCCCATTCTTCTTTTCCTAAACCCAACCCGTTCGGCGTGATGGTAATTCCTTGAGCCGTCTTTCCTGCTCTGTCTCTGTGTCAATCTTACACTGTTGCCCCTGGCAACCGATAGTGTAAGATCCCAAAATGGTGGACGGGCTCAGACACCTCCCAAATTGTCACATGACAGCAAGTTTCCATGACGTATGTCCTCATTCTCAATACGGCATAGACATACACACGGATAGCTGAAAATGCAACGTGCTGTATATGGCAGACATACACGCGGCGTAGACATACACGCGGATAGCTCAAAATGCGTACAGATAGCACGCCACTTGGCTTTAGAAAGTGGCGTGTATGTTTACGCAAAGTCATGATGTCATGTTGTTCAAATAATGGTTATAAGATGCAACAACTTTTTCTGTCCATTTTGTGTATTCAACTGAGTGCAACACCTGTAAGATTCATCTTTTCAGAGACTACAAAGAAATGCAAAGTTGTTGTTGGAGAAAAATGGAGGCAGAGAGGGTCACGGCAGTGTGGCCATGTGGAACAGGTGTGCACACTGTTGCCTTTAGGTGTGGTTGGAGTGGACACATGATGGAAGCATGCTGAGGCCTTTACACATCAGAGAAAGCTTGTCCTAGCTGATGATGCTGGAGGAAAGGTAATGGGGGGTAAATTAAAATCAAATGGAAATATCATAAGCAAGGGTGACTTTTTAGATTTTGACATTTCTTGTGCACAAGTGGAATTGTGAAGGAACTGAAACAACACACATTTGCACCAAAACTAAATATTGCAGAAGACGGCTGAACAGCCACCAGCGCCTCCACAGAGATGTTTCTAACATTGATCCTCCAGTCTGCAGCTTGTTCCAGAGCACGCCTACTGAGACTGAGAGCAGGAGCCATTCTTCCTCGCCCACTATAAACTGGACCACTTCCAAATTTTCTTCTTTCAGACCACCCACTTAGACTGACAGAAAAATAACATGCATGGCACAGTTTTAGTCATCCACTAGAGACAGGAGATCAACATTTTTATCCCAGAATCCACTGTTACTGACCCTTTACCCCCTTTAATCCACACTGCCTGTAAGACAGATACATACTGTTTATCATTGTGTTTTTAGGTTCTAAGCCAAGACTTGGAATACAGATATTTCATATAAAGGTTTCTCCAGACAGAGCACAGTGTTTGATCATCAGGGCCCGTCATGGAGACCACAGCTTCAGGACTCCACACGGTCTGCACCCAGGGTTCCCACGTCATTTTCAGCTGACCGCCGTAGTGAAACTGCCGGGATATCATCTTCAATGTGGCAACCTAACAGAGGAAAGGTTTCTCGTTGACCAATCAGTGGTCTGCAGTGTTTTAATGCTGGAGCAGAGCTGTACCATGCAGTAGACACATGGCTTATGACACTATGGACATGAGCTCCATGTCTTCAATGCTAGCTATGGCTGTGCACCAATGTTACTGCAGAGATGCAATCAGATCAGCAGACAGGCGATACACAAACTAACTTATCTGGGAGATGAAATCAAATCAAACAGTCAAATGCTGCGAGCTGTGACTGACACACTGGTTGGGGCTTCTACATTTAAAAAACAAATTCTCAGTTGCATTCCTTTGGAATGGGACAGGCCCAGTTCTGATACTTGAGTGACCTGACCTCAAATTATGGCCCATACCTCTTGAACACAGCGCTGGTGTCACTGGCAGGAAAAACCACACAGGAAATATGAATGAATCATTTTTATTATAAATAACTAGTTAAATCCCTGTGTTTGTGATTCAAGCATCTTACGCCATCTGAATCCTTTGAATTAAAGAATGCTGGTGAAAATCGTTGTGGTCTATATGTAGTTGGTGTCTTTTTTTGATTCTACAACTCGTGGGTACAGTCAGATGTTCTCAGATCCTACACACAGCTCATAGTGAAAGTGCACGCTGCACCACAGGAGGCCATCAACTATACAACTCCTCCCTCTGAAGGTTACACACTCGTAGTCCCAACACCTATTTCCATATCACATCTCTATAATGTAAAAAGTATTGGACAATTATGGGCAATAATTTATTAGTTACATGTGCAATACCTGAAATTATTGTAGTCCGACATGTTTCAGCTATGTGTTCACACTCTTTGTTTACAATCTTTTTAACCTAATCTTACTTTAACTCAGGTTACTTACTTTTTATTTCTGCACTTAAAAGTGTCTATATTTAACAGTTTCAGTTAGTGTTGATTCTAGCGGCCCCTTTGGACTAAAGCGGTAGTGTTTTTACCACACCTGCTGTCCTAAAGCTCTTTTCTTTACGGTGCTGTATTACCCACTATAGATTAATTCAATTCAATTCAATTAAATTTTATTTATAGTATCAAATCATAACAGGAGTTATCTCAGGACACTTTACAGATAGAGTAGGTCTGGACCACACTCTATAATTTACAAAAAACCCAACAAGTCCCCCCAAGAGCAAGCACTAGTGCAACAGTGGCAAGGAAAAACTCCCTTTCAGGAAGAAACCTCGGACAGACCCAGGCTCTTGGTAGGAGGTGTCTGCTGGCCGTTGGGGTGCATCACAGTATAGTAAATAAACAGTGGTTAGAAAAAGTGGGTGTAGTAGTGCAGGGAGCAGCACGGCATAGCAGGGTATTTCAGCAGAACCATGGCAACAGCTGGAACCAAGATTTTGGTGCCATCCTAATCCCGGGATTTCATCCTGGGTGAAAAGAAACAGAAAGACTCCAGGGAGTAAGCTCCCCAGAACTAGGTTAGTAACAAGCATTTCTGGGACAGAGAAGCAGGTGGGCCGGACTAGGCAGATGCTGCAACTCCTCACTCCCTAACTATAAGCTTTATCAAAGACGAGAGTCTTAAGTTTACTCTTGAATGTGGTGACAGTATCTGCCTCCCGGACCCAGACTGGGAGCTGGTTCCACAGGAGTGGAGTCTGATAGCTAAAGGCTCTGGCTCCCATTCTACTTTTAGAGACTCTAGGAACCACAAGTAACTCGGCATTCTGGGAGCGCAGTGCTGTAGTGGGACAGTAAGGTACTATGAGCTCTTCAAGATATGATGGTGCTTGACCATTTAGAGCTTTGTAGGTCAGGAGGAGGATTTTAAATTCAATCCTGGATTTTACAGGGAGCCAATGCAGAGAAGCTAATACAGGAGAAATATGATCTCTTTTCTTAGTTCTTGTCAGAACACGCGCTGCAGCGTTCTGGATCAGCTGGAGAGTCTTAAGTGACTTGTTTGAGCTTCCTGATAGTAAGGAATTACAATAGTCCAGCCTGGAAGTAACAAATGCATGGACTAGTTTTTCAGCATCGTTCTGAGACAGGATGTTCCTTATTTTGGCAATGTTACGAAGATGAAAAAAGGCTGTTCTTGAGGTTTGTTTTAAGTGGGCATTAAAGGATATATCCTGGTCAAAAATAACTCCTAGATTTCTGACAGTAGTGTTGGTGGCCAGGGCAATACCATCCAAGGTAGCTATATCTTTGGATATTGAGGATCGGAGGGGTTTAGGACCCAGCACAATCACCTCAGTTTTGCTTGAGTTTAGCATCAGAAAGTTGTAGGTCATCCATGATTTTATATCTTTAATACATGCTTGAAGTTTAGCTAATTGATTGATTTCATCTGGTTTGATTGATAAGTATAATTGGGTGTCATCTGCATAACAGTGAAAGTTAATTGAGTGTTTCCTAATAATATTGCCTAGAGGAAGCATATATAAGGAGAATAGAATTGGTCCAAGCACTGAGCCTTGTGGAACGCCATGGTTAACTTTAGCGTACTTGGAGGATTTGTCATTAACATTAACAAATTGAGATCGATCAGAGAAATAGGACTTAAACCAGCTTAGTGTGATTCCTTTAATACCAACTAAGTGTTCCAGTCTCTGTAACAGGATGGTATGGTCAATAGTGTCAAAGGCAGCACTAAGATCTAGTAAGACAAGTATGGAGACAAGTCCTTTGTCTGAAGCAGTTAGAAGGTCGTTAGTAATTTTCACCAGTGCCGTCTCTGTGCTATGATGCTTTCTAAATCCTGACTGAAAGTCCTCAAATAAACTATTGCTATGTAGAAAATCACATAACTGATTAGCGACTACCTTCTCAAGGATTTTGGAGAGGAAGGGAAGATTAGATATAGGTCAATAGTTGGCTAAGACCTCAGGATCAAGGGTGGGTTTTTTCAGAATAGGTTTAATCACAGCTACTTTAAATGACTGTGGTACATAACCTGTTAATAAGGACATATTAATCATATCTAATAATGAAATGTTAACCAGTGGTAGCGCTTCTTTAAGTAACCTTGTTGGGATGGGGTCTAAGAGACAGGTAGATGGCTTAGCTGAAGAGACCTTTAACATTAATTGTTGAAGGTTTATAGGGTAAAAGCAGTCTAGGTATATGTCAGGTCTTGACGTTCTGTCTAGCAGTCCTGCGTTTGAAGGTGAACTGTTAGAAGTTGAAGGCAAGAGGTGATTAATTTTATCTCTAATTGTTATAATTTTATCATCAAAGAAGCTCATGAAGTCGTCACTACTCAGAGATATAGGAATAGATGGCTCAGTAGAGCTGTGACTGTCTGTCAGCCTGGCTACAGTGCTGAAAAGAAACCTTGGGTTGTTCTTATTTTCTTCTATTATTGATGAGTAATAGTCTGATCTGGCATTTCTGAGGGCCTTCCTATAGGTTTTCAGACTGTCTTGCCAATCCAAACGAGATTCTTCCAGTTTGGTGGAACACCATTTACTTTCCAGTTTTCGCGAGGTTTGTTTTAGTTTGCGAGTTTGGGAGTTATACCAAGGTGCTAGTTTCCTTTAGATTACTGAGTTAGTGTTACCTGGAGGTCATATAGTTGCGATGGATATTTTGCTCAGACAGAAAATCATTCATTTACAATAAGAGAATAAGTTACAGATGCATCGTTGTATTTCAAGTGTTCATACGGTAACTTAGACTTTGCATGTCTCGTGAGATAAACTGGGTAACGTTATCACTCTGTCACGAGCCAAAGCATTAAGAGTTCAGATTAATATAGCAAATTTAATGAAACCCACGGATGGTTTACACAAGTACAGGTGGAAAAGGGAAAAGAAAATAGTAGGCCAACACAAACACAGAGTAAAAGGAATAAAACGTCTGCACTAAATGGAAGGGGGACGTAATTTAATGTTGGCTACTGACGTCCAACCACATCACGCAATCTAAAGTTATTTTATGAATGAAATAGACATATTACATACCTGAGGGCCAATTTACAATCCCATTATAGTCTCCATTTGTTGAAAGCCCGGCCGAAGGTGACTCGGGTTTCGCCCGTTGTCTTTCACTTTCCCTTTTATCTTTTAGTTGTTCTTCGTTTATTTTCAGTTATTATATTATTATTTTATTTTTCAGTATCAGCCATAACTACAACAGATAACTTACAGGAAATCTCCAGCTACCCTTTACCTGCATACTCACTAACACAGGATTTTCCGGTGTTCAGCCAAAATCTGACCGACAGCGATATTACAAATCCCACTATGGCCACGCCAAGACCCGCCCTTCAATAGCCACGCCAATGGGTCTTGGCGTGGCTATAATAGGAATCGTAATTTCGCGACCGGGCAGAGGCATTAATAAAAACTATATAAAACTAGCATCTTTTCACAGTCACGTTTGCTGTTACAGGTCACATATGATCATCAGATGGAAAATTTCAGTTTCAGAAACATTTAAAAGTTACATATAGTCACTTTAAACTATGTTACTTGATGTGCTTGTTTTCTTACTCTTATTTTTTTTTGCATTAAATCTGACTGAGAAACTGTAAGTGAACAGTTTCCCTGAGGGGATTCTAAAGTACTCTGTGAAAAAAAGAGTCCTAACAGTACAGATAACATTTGTGAAGGGCAAGTGTCTATGAGGAAAACTAAAAACACTTCTAAAAGGTATCTTTCAGCCATCAAATATTTCTGCGTTTGAAAAACCGAGTTTGTGCACAATGATAAAATATATACAGCCACTGAAAAATGAATAAATAAAAAGCAGAATAAAATAATCTGCCAAAAAAACTCATCCACAAGTTACTTAATAACTCCTCTGTACATCATACAGAATATTTATTGTATGTCTTCAAAATACACAAGAAACCATAAGACAGAACACAAGGTAAGAAAGTCCTTCAAGGTTATTGGGACTACTTACCATCCTGAAATTTAAAAATCAAACAAAGGCATTCTCCTTGGGAAATGGATGCTGAGCTTTGCTTTAACAACTCAAACACCCACAAAATAAATAAAAGACACCCGTAACAGTACCTGTCAGCCACAATTCCCATTGGCTCTCTCTTTTGTTAAATTTAACCAAAATATTTCACACATTTCAGAAATGCAGAACACAGAAGCGGTCTCTTTTCTGGTCTCTGACTGCATGCAGGGACTTTGTTCTCCCTTTCCTCTTACAGGGCTTGGTCCGTTCTACAAAGAGAGTAGGATTTCCTTACAATCAGATTCTGTAGACAAACATTAGTAATATCCTAAACCAACTGGATCTATAACTATGCATTTGGCCCTGTAGCTTTCTCCACGTTGCAGGACCTGCTGCAGCACATTAGTCCTGGATTTGGTACCAATGGGTTTTCGATTGTAGCATTAGAACTTTCACTTTAGTCATTTGTGCTCAGCTCACTCCAGCCGCCACTCAAGTCTTGCTTTATACAGTGTCACAATATGGGAATAAAAAACTGCCAAATGATGTTGCACTTGAAATGATGTGCTGGTGTGCTTCAATCTGTACAGCTGGAAAGTCAATATCTTTCCTGCATGTGCAATACACATGATAATGAGTTTGCAAATTGTGTTTTATAATAAATGCAATAATAGAAATACAAAATATTTAAATACAAGCTTCCTGTAAGAGGAAAAACCAAACGGTGGGGATTCAAAGCCACCATGTGTAGAGTGTGTATGTTATGATAAAGTTTGCTTGTAGAAAAAGACATTTCAGTGAAAATTGTTGGTCAGATCCATCAGGCAGAGGGAGACAATAATAGCTGTAGATAACAGTGTTGTCACTACTCCTTCTGCAAAGAAGTAGTCACCAAAGAATTGTTTTTAGCTCAAAATCAGATGCAGTCTTGCAAAGCTAGAGTAATGCCTGCACAATGAAGGCCTCAGTATGCTTGTCGGATGTCTTAACAGTCTTCAACACACTCAGAATCTTTCTGAAACAGACAATCAGCCACAGTACCAGCCAGGTCAGCGGGAACAACAGGGGCTGTACAGCCGAGTACAACAGCACCAATGCCTCGGCTATCCCCCGCCAGGCTGGATCTTTATCAGGACCTCAAGATTTGCTTCTTTTCTGGACTGGAATATAAATGTATGAGTGTCACCTTCACACCTGCTCTGGCAGTTTTTTGTTCCCATTGAAATGATTCAGTATTACATTCAGTAATGCTCAACTGTCACACAGAGTCAAATATATGCTGCTGTCAAGTGCGCACACACACACACACACACACACACACACACACACACACACACACACACACACACACACACACACACACACACACACACACACACACACACACACACACTTCAATAAATAAAACTTACAATGTAGTAAGGCGATGTTGACCATGCATTTGTCCCAACGAACAATAAATCAAAGAACACAAATGGTAAAAATATGCCCATTCACTAAGAGCAACAAGGTGGTCACTCCCCACTTGTTTTTTTATTTTTATAAATCAAGTGACGTTTCAAGGCTTTCTGGGTGATCTCCTGATCCACAGGGCTCACACCCCCAACACGTGGCCCTGGTTCCTCTGTATTCAGATCAGTCCAACCAGCAGGCTGGACACAGCAACTGGACCCACCCACAGCGGGCATTTACATTGCATCCAAAGTTGGAGTTTGTTCAAGAGAAATCAAAAGTCTACGTGGAGACAGAGATCCAGCAGCCAGCTGCTCAGAGGCTCAGGACAGTCCGGAGGTCTCCAGGTAACTCTGCAGTTTTCTGACTGTACTTCTGTCCAAGGAGCAAAGGTCGAAGTCAAACGTAGTGTTTGTGATGTGGAAGTGTCCAGTCTCTTCAATCAGGTTCACAATCTGGAAAACACAGAGTACAATGGGTACTAGCTCTATTCACTGCTGACTCTTGCCATCCCTCACCACAGAGGAACCAATAGCTTCTTGAATTCTTTACAAAAACAACAAATACTTGACAGTTTCTTTTTAAACGGAAGACTCCTTCACTGAAGCTTGAATGACAAACTTCCCTCAGAAAGCAGAGGCATTAAAAGAGAATTCCGGTCGATTTCAACCTGTAGCTCTGTTGTCTGTAAATTTGGAGTGTTGTCAGTAGTGAAAAAAACGAAACCAATCTGTGCTGCCTACACCGTGTTATCCTCCTAATCACTTTAGCACCTAACAGGCTTAAACAGGGCAGGTTTTAAACGTGTTTTTAGCCTCTAAGCATGTTCAAAATGTCATTACAATGTCCTACCCATGTGCAGTGATTCCTTCAGAGGGAACACAGAGAATCTGACTGCAGTAGATGTGACAGAAAGGCACAAAAGTTGTGTTAATCAATACCTCTGGTTATTTCCTGATTTCTGGTTGAAGCCCACACTAATCGATTGTCGAACTCATACAATCCAATATTCCAAAACGTATTTTTTCCACAAAAAATGATTTGCCGTGGTTAAGTCCTTACTAATGACTAGTAGCAACATGCTGCCTGCAGAGCAGCCACAGAGAGTTGAAAAGTTCAAGAGCTATCGCGAATGCGCAGGTCTCTAGGCAACAGACAAACACAGACTGTCAGCTGAGAGAGAGAGAGGAGACGGAGCTTTAGGGTAATAACGACATTGTGTCAGTGTTTTTAAAATATAGATAGTTCATCTCAATCCGACGAGGTTTTGGAGTAAGGACTTAACCACTGCAAATCGTTTTTTTGTGGAAAAAATACGTTTTGGAATATTGGATTGTATGAGTTCGACAATCGATTAGTATGGGCTTCAACCAGAAATCAGGAAATAACCAGAGGTATTGATTAACACAACTTTTGTGCCTTTCTGTCACATCTACTGCAGTCAGATTCTCTGTGTTCCCTCTGAAGGAATCACGTCACATGGGTAAGCACTTGTAATGACATTTCGAACATATTTAGAGGCTAAAAACATGTTTAAAACTGCCCTGTTTAAGCCTGTTGGGTGCTAAAGTGAGTAGGGGGATAACACGGTGTAGGCAGCACAGATTGGTTTCTTTTTTTCACTACTGACATCACTCCTAATTTACAAACAGAGCTACGTGTTGAAATCGACTTTAAGAAGATACTATAAAATATAATTTCTTTGTTGCAATTGTTGCTTTGTTGCATTCAGAGCTTTTGAAGCTACTGTTTAAATGCATAACTTGATGGTGTGAGTGCCACTAAGAAATGAGTATCCTGGGTGTCAGCATTGGAGATTGTTTCTCAGACCTCTGAAAAAATCATTTGTATTCTCATTTTCTTTCTTGTGGGATGACTTGAACAGACTTAAAAGGGGTGGCTTGTGGCCTGGAGGTAAAATGGTTGCCCCACAACCACAAGGTTGGCAGATCAACCCCAGGTCATCCGGCCACATGTCAACGTATCCCTGAGCAAGACACTGAACCCCAAGTTGCTCCCTGGATGCTGTATGTAACAGCTATCCACTGCTCTTAATACTTAGGATGGGTTAAATGCAGTAATAGAATGTCACTACATTGTACTGTGTGTATGTGACAATTAAGAATAAAGTTTGATCCTTTTTGGTTTGAAAAGGATACGTAGGGCAGGTATGATTGGTTTCAGCCTTTGGAGCCAGTGGTTGGGAGTCCTGCGGATTACAAGGAACACCATCCCATATAGCTTGGTTTACAGTTTCCCACACAGTTCTCAACAGTGTGAGAAAATGACAGGGCAGATCTAAGTCCCATTCCACTTTGGGTGGCAATTTGGCCCGTTTAGTCATTTTCATTGCTGTTTAAACTCCTAAACAGTAGGGGTGTCATGATTCTCCAAATCCTTGTTTCGATAAAATTGTCGATTCTAAGGTCACTGTTCGATTCGATTCTAAATGTTTACATATATATTTTTTTTAAAGCACAGGTTGCTATGCCATTTTTAGACTAGACTTTAATGCAATATAATATCTGACCTTTGTTCACAATGTACCACACTACATTGTCAAATTTAAAACATTTATTAACAACATAATGTAACAATAACTTATATCTTCAGTCAATTGGAAACTTAAGCAAAATAACCTGCCATCTAGTTTCTCTTTTGTAACTGCAGTCTTCTTCACAGGAGAAAACGTTCAAGTTCACAACAAAACAAACAAAAACAATAAAACAGTCATGTCCTTAGTCTTCTCTGAACAATTAAGTGTCCAATGTGTAGGAATTTCTCCAATCTAGCGTTGAGATCATATAACAACTCTCTCGCGCCACGCAGTTCAAAGTACGTATTACAGCTACGGTAGCCTTCACGCTTCAAAAAGCCGGTCTCTTGCTCTTTTCAATCTCCTTTTTCTTTTTCTGGGTGAAGAAGAAGAAGACTCCTGTTCCTGAAATTTGGATTTTGAATACGTGTGGTCCTCCATGTTTCCTTTTTCTAACTTGCTGGGGCCGGGAAGCTACGATACCCGTTAGCAGCATTAGCAGCACCTGTGAGTTTATCATGTGACAGAGAAAACGTGAAAGGTGGAGCAGTATGTCCTGTATGTCCCTTACTGGCTAATATATTTCAAGATGGAGCATGAATATGGAGCGTCTACCCCAATTCATGCAAATGTAAAATGTCAAGCCAATAGGAATTCTTGGAATTGATGGTGGTGGTAAATATTCATGAAAAAGGACAAATTTGTGAACGGGCAACACAACTAAACAAGTTACACACTGGATCTTTAACAAACTATTTCCGAACAGTTGAACATATACTACTCCCTATGTCCTTCTTCATTTCTCCCTCAGAAGGGGCATAGAGGCAAGCGTGGCGGAATTGGACACTGACTGCAACTTGTAGTGATCGCTGCTTTTTGGTTCTACACATCCTGCGTCACAGACACACCCCCAGTCCGCCTCGATAATTACGCCGGCAATTGCAAAGTAAAATAGCACCAACACTCACCTTATCGTGGTGGAGAGGTTTGGGTGTCCCTATGAACCTGAGGGCTGTGTTGTCTGGAGCTTTGTGCTCCTGGTAGGGTCTCCCATGGCAAAGTGGTCTCAGGTGAGGGGCCAGACGAAGAATGGTTCAAAAACCTATGGAAGAACGAGGAAGGGATAAAGAGACCCTGCCCGGAGGAAGCCCGGGGCCCCCGTCTGGAGCCAGGCCCAGAGGGTGGGCTCGTCAGCGAGCGTCTGGTGGCCGGGTTTGCCACGGAGCCCGGCCGGGCACAGCCCGAAAAAGCTACGTGGCACCTATCTCTCCAGCCCATGGGCCCACCACCTGTGGGAGGAACCGCTGGGGTCGGGTGCGCTGCCACACGGGTGGCGGTGAAGGTCAGGGGCCTCGACGGACCAGACCCGGGCAGCAGAGGCTGGCTCTGGGGACGTGGAATGTCACCTCGATGTGGGGGAAGGAGCCGGAACTTGTGCGTGAGGTGGAGCGCTACCAGTTGGACCTGGTGGGGCTTACCTCTACGCACAGTCTCGGTTCTGGAACCGTACTCCTGGAGAGGGGTTGGACTCTTTTCTTCTCCGGAGTTGCCCAGGGTGTGAGGCGCCAGGCGGGTGTGGGGATACTCACAAGTCCCCGGCTGAGCGCCGCAACGTTGGAGTTTACCCCGGTGGACGAGAGGGTCGCCTCCCTACGCCTGCGGGTTGTTGGGGGGAAAACTGACTGTTGTTTGTGCATATGCACCAAACAAGAGTTCAGAGTATTCGGCCTTCTTGGAGACCTTGAATGGAGTCCTGTATGGGGCTCCAGAGGGGGACTCCATAGTTCTGCTGGGGGACTTCAACGCACATGTGGGCAATGACGGAGACACATGGAGAGGTGTGATTGGGAGGAACGGCCTCCCTGATCTAAACCAGAGTGGTTGTCTGTTATTGGACTTCTGTGCTAGTCATGGATTGTCTATAACAAACACCATGTTCGAACATAGGGATGCTCATAAGTGTACTTGGTACCAGAGCACCTTAGGCCGAAGGTCAATGATCAATTTTATAATCGTTTCATCTGATCTGAGGCCGTATGTATTGGACACTCGGGTGAAGAGAGGGGCGGAGCTGTCAACTGATCACCATCTGGTGGTGAGTTGGGTCAGGGGGTGGGGGAAGACTCTGGACAGACCTGGTAAGCCCAAACAGGTGGTGCGGGTAAATTGGGAACGTCTGGAGGAAGCTCACACCTCCGGCGGAGCTTTTTGTGCATCCCTGTGGAGGCTGGGGGCATTGAACCTGAGTGGACAATGTTCAAAGTTTCCATTGCTGAAGCTGCGGCAGGGAGCTGTGGTCTTAGGTGCCTCAAGGGGCGGTAACCCTCGAACACCGTGGTGGACAACGGTGGTCAGGGAAGCTGTCCGACTTAAGGAGTCTTTCCGGGATATGTTATCCCAGAGGACTCCGGAGGCAGTTGCAAGGTACCAAAGGGCCCGAAGGACTGCAGCCTCTGCCGTGAAAGAGGCAAAGCAGCGGGTGTGGGAGAAGTTCGGAGAAGACATGGAGAAGGACTTTCGGTCGGCACCAAGGCGCTTCTGGAAAACCGTCCGCCACCTCAGAAGGGGGAAGCGGGGAACCATCCAAGCTGTGTACAGTAAGGATGGGACGTTGTTGACCTCAACTGAGGAGGTAATAGGGCGGTGGAAGGAGCACTTTGAGGAACTCCTAAATCCAGCTGATGCGCCCTCTTTGTTAGAGGCAGAGCTGGAGGGTGACGGGGGATTGTCGTCCATTTCCCTGGTGGAGGTCACTGAGGTAGTCAAACAACTCCACAGTGGCAAAGCCCCAGGGATTGATGAGATCCGTCCAGAAATGCTGAAATCTCTGGGTGTGGAGGGGCTGTCTTGGTTGAAACGCCTATTCAAGGTTGAAGAGGCACAATGCGGATTCCGTCCTGGTCGTGGAACAACGGATCAGATCTTTACTCTAGCAAGGATCCTGGAGGGAGCCTGGGAGTATGCCCATCCGGTCTACATGTGTTTTGTGGATCTGGAGAAGGCATATGACCGGGTCCCCCGGGAGATACTGTGGGAGGTGCTGCGGGAGTATGGGGTGAGGGGGTCCCTTCTCAGGGCCATCCAATCTCTGTATGACCAAAGCGAGAGCTGTGTCCGGGTTCTCGGCAGTAAGTCGGACGCGTTCCAGGTGAGGGTTGGCCTCCGCCAGGGCTGCGCTTTGTCACCAATCCTGTTCGTAGTATTTATGGACAGGATATCGAAGCATAGTCGTGGTAGGGAGGGGTTGGAGTTCGGTGGGCTGGGGATCTCATCGCTGCTCTTTGCAGGTGATGTGGTCCTGATGGCATCATCGGCCTGTGACCTTCAGCACTCACTGGATCGGTTTGCAGCCGAGTGTGAAGCGGCTGGAATGAGGATCAGGATCATGGTTCTCAGCAGGAAACCGATGGAGTGCCTTCTCCAGGTAGGGAATGAGTCCTTACCCCAAGTGAAGGAGTTTAAGTACCTTGGGGTCTTGTTCGCGAGTGAGGGGACAATGGAGCGGGAGATTGGTCGGAGAATCGGCGCAGCGGGGGCGGTATTACATTCAGTTTATCGCACCGTTGTGACGAAAAGTGAGCTGAGCCAGAAGGCAAAGCTCTCGATCTACCGGTCAGTTTTCGTTCCTACCCTCACCTATGGTCATGAAGGCTGGGTCATGACCGAAAGAACGAGATCCAGGGTACAAGCGGCCGAAATGGGTTTCCTCAGGAGGGTGGCTGGCGTCTCCCTTAGAGATAGGGTGAGAAGCTCAGTCATCTGTGAGGAGATCGGAGTAGAGCCGCTGCTCCTTCATGTCGAAAGGAGCCAGTTGAGGTGGTTCGGGCATCTGGTAAGGATGCCCCCTGGGCGCCTCCGTAGGGAGGTGTTCCAGGCACGTCCAGCTGGGAGGAGACCTCGGGGAAGACCCAGGACTAGGTGGAGGGATTACATCTCCAACCTGGCCTGGGAACACCTCGGGATCCCCCAGTCGGAGCTGGTTAATGTGGCTCGGGAAAGGGAAGTTTGGGGTCCCCTGCTGGAGCTGCTCCCCCCGCGACCTGACCACGGATAAGCGGACGACGATGGATGGATGGATGGACTCACCCGTGGAAGAGGCTGATTCCATCCAATGAGTGGCTCTGTAGCTTGCCAGCCCTCAGCGACGAGTAAAAGGTCCCGTTTTTTTTAGCCTCGGTCTAAGCAGATTACTAGTCTTCCTTTCTTCCTCTGTGATTGTAGCGGAAAACCCCAACCCCAAGCTCACAGCTGTACAGTCTCCGGAGCGACGTCAGAGTATTGGCCGTAGCCGGAGGTAACTCCGCTAAGGAGGCAATCAAAGATTATCAACTAAAAGCAAGAGGCTTCACTATGTTGGTTTTTGGTGTCCCCCGGGGAACCTGACTGTTCTCTTTTGTTTGTGGGTTTTCCCTGGGATCTCAAAGAGAACGGTTGTGATTTTGAGAGGAAAAGGATCTATTGAAATTTAAATTGTGTGGTTTGTTTGTGACATGGGGGTGTGGCTGCTTGGCAAGCCGACCGGACGTGACATGGCGGCGTGGCAGCATCGACATATCCATTTTTTAATGCAAAGTTCGAGATTGTGACTTAATTTCGGTCGATTTTGAAATAAAATCAAAATCTTGACACCCTTACTAAACAGCAACTGGAAACAGCTACCCAGCTCATGTCTAACGACATACCATCTGCATTACAGTGTTCTCAGTGAGACACGTGCTCCCCAGCGTGCAGCACAGGCTGGGAGTTAATCATTTCCATCTCTGGTAGCAGGAAGTGGAGCCACTTGGTGAACTGGGCTAGATTAGTCTGATTACTGTGCACGTTAAAGCTGTGCATGGGTGGAGTTGGTCTGGATGGGATTTGGTCTTTCCTCAGAGCCAGACGTCGTGCCAGGCTCCTGCTGGGAAGATCTACCGAGCGTCACATGATAGGCCTCAAGGATAAAAGTAAGAAACATGCAATCTCTCGGTAGAGAGAGGGAAACCAAATCATTCATTGCTTCCAGATGAAGATTACAGAGGATGTGGAACAGATCACAGCTCCTCTTCTAATCCAACGCAACAACACAGCTGACTAATGGCGTTTTTCCATTACATGGTACCTGCTCAACTCGCCTCGCCTTTTTTGGTTTTCCATTACGAAAAAAAGTACCTGGTACCTGGTAACAGGTACTTTATTTAGTACCACCTCCGTCGAGGTTGCAAGCGAGCTGAGCCGATACCAAAAGGTGACGTGAAAGCGACAGACGGGGGGCGTCCCGAACAAATCCGCCATTTTTAAATAGTTTAGCCAGCAGTGTTTTGTTTTTGCTGCCTCCAGCTTCATTTGAAACAAAATGTGTCTTCTGGCAACAACAACACACCTTCAACGTTGTGTGTGTGTGTCGCGTTAGGTCACGGCCGTTTATTGCGGCGCCGCTATGACGACCAGCCAAGCTCGCCTCATGCATGAGGCGATACTAATCTGCAATGGAAAAAGGAGCATGGGCAAACACGGCCGAGTCAAGTCGAGCCGAGCCGAGTAGAGCTGGTACTAGCAATACACTGGCATGTGCTCATATCATGCAGAAAACTCTAGCCACCCGATACATTTTTCATTCTTTTATCTGGAGTTTGACAGTTCAGTGCAACTATAATATAATAAAGTAGTGATACTAGGTAGGTGATAATATCAACTACATGAAATGTTTTCTTATTTCCACTGTAATCTCATACTAAAGTTTATGAGTTTATGTACATCTAACACAGACTATACGTTACATTCACTTAAGCAAACGTCCACTCTAAAAACATTTTAAAACTAGCAGACGTGAAGGAGAACTCTACCGATTTGACACATCCAAGTGTGTTTCCAGGTGTTGAGGAGTACTGCTGCATATTTAAATAAAATAGTATAAAGCCTTCAGTGTGTCCGGAGGGAGCTGTGTGAAGTCTGATAAATGTCCCCAAGTGATGTCACTTGAGTCAGCGTCAGTTGGAGCTATGGACTACAAGTTTGAAACATAATACAAGTCTGGAGGTGTGGAGTTAGAAAGAAGAGAGTTTATCAGACCTCTGTAGCTCCTTGTCTCTGCTAAAGGCTACATTAGCCGCTACTAGCATAACACACTGGAATCTCCAACCAAACTGTTGGCAGTTAGAGTTGGCGCCAAGTTTTTGTTTTGTTTTTGCATGGACGGACGGACGCACGCACACACACCTGTTGCAGGATATGACCTTCTCTGAGTGTCATCAGTCTTTTGTGCAGTTCCACCAGCTCATCCAGGTAAGCCTGGAAAACACAGCAACATGTTGTTAGACGCACAAACACACACACACGAACACACACACACACACACACACACACACACACACACACACACACACACACACGCGCAGATAGTGTAGTGAAGTCAGACTCAGTGGTGAGTGAAACCCGAAGCAGGGGAACAGACACGGAGCTGTAGCCGAGCCAAAGTAGACCACTTTTTAATTCATTAACTTTATCTGTTATCAATAAAACGCTGATACAGATAATCTGCAAACTGACAAAAACGGCCCGATAATTGGCCAGGGACGAAAATCGGTCTATCCCTAATTCAAACCCAATACTTTGGTACCTTTGGGAACTTCATTTGAACACAGCATGAGACGTTGCTGCCAAACATCCACTCTAAAATACTAATACTAGTATAATAACTTTAGAAAGCCATGGCGTATTTCTATTTGTGTTGTGTTAAAGCCAAGCAGCATCAGAGCCATGTTATACTCTGTGAAGTCAGGTTGGATGACCCATGTTTAAAGTTACAGTAAACACAGAGCTGTCTGAATAGTGGAATATCCTGTGCCAGACCCCCATATGTTACTGGCATGTTTCCTAATCTATCTTTATATGGGCTGATTTATACTGAAGAAAAAAAGAGCCATGTGTACCTTGTCACAATCTATGTTTCTGTTCTTGTCCTGCTTGCTGGGACTCTTCACTTCCAGTATCTGCCAGAGGACAGAGAAATACATTGAGTCAAAGTCACTTTGGATGATTTTGGAGCTACATACATTAGCACCTGGGTTCTCTTGGGGTACATGTAATTACAATAACTAAATACAAACCCCAATTCCAATGAAGTTGGGATGTTTGTGTAAAACGTAATTAAAAACAGAATACAATGATTTGCAAATCCTTTTCAACCTACATTCAACTTAATACATTACAAAGACAGATATTTATGTTCAAACTGATAAACTTTGTTTTTTTGTGTGCAAATATTCACTCATTTTCAATTTGATGCCTGTAACACGTTCCAATAAAGCTGCGACAGGGGCATGTTTACCACTGTTACATCACCTTTCCTTTTAAGCTTTGTAGGTGGAATTCTTTCCCATTCTTACTTGATATACTGTATGACTTCAGTTGCTCAACAGTCCAGAGTCTCCGTTGACGTATTTTGCGTTTCATAATGCGCCACACATTTTCAATGGAAGACAGGTCTGGACTGCAGGCAGGCCAGTCTAGTACCTATACTATATATACAGTACCTCACAAAAGTGAGTACACCCCTCACATTTTTGTAAATATTTCATTATATCTTTTAATGGGACAACAAAGAAATTACACTTTGCTACAATGTAAAGTATTAAGTGTACAGCTTGTATAACAGTGTAACTGTGCTGTCCCCTCAAAATAACTCAACACACACCCATTAATGTCTAAACCACTGGCAACAAAAGTGAGTACACCAGTAAGTGAGGTGTCATGTGAGTCGTTAGTGTTACAAGGTCTCAGGTGTGAATGGGGAGCAGGTGTGTTAAATTTGGTGTTGTCACTCTCACACTCTCTCATACTGGTCACTGGAAGTTCAACATGGCACCTCATGGAAAAGAACTCTCTGAGGATCTGAAAAAAAGAACTGTTGCTCTACATAAAGATGACCTAGGCTATAAGAAGATTGCCAACACCCTGAAACAAGAGCTGCAGCACGGTGGCCAAGACCATACAGCGGTTTAATAGGACAGGTTCCACTCAGAACAGGCCTCGCCATGGTCGACCAAAGAAGTTGAGTGTGCGTGCTCAGCGTCATAGCCAGAGGTCGCCTTTGGGAAATAGACGTATGAGTGCTACCAGCATTGCTGCAGAGGTTGAAGGGGTGGGGGGTCAGCCTGTCAGTGCTCAGACCATAGGCCGCACACTGCATCAAATTGGTCTACATGGCTGTCGTCCCAGAGGGAAGCCTCTTCTAAAGATGATGCAGAACAAAGCCCGCAAACAGTTTGCTGAAGACAAGCAGACTAAGGACATGGATTACTGGAACCATGTCCTGTGGTCTGATGAGACCAAGATAAACTTATTTGGTTCAGATGGTGTCAAGTGTGTGTGGCGGCAACCAGGTGAGGAGTACAAAGACAAGTGTGTCTTGCCTACAGTTAAGCATGGTGGTGGGGGTGTCATGGTCTGGGGCTGCATGAGTGCTGCCGGCACTGGGGAGCTACAGTTCATTGAGGGAACCATGAATGCCAACATGTACTGTGACATACCAGGGCTTGAGAGTGCAACCAATTTGGTCGCACATGCGCCCAAATTTTGTAAGGGTGCAACTAACATTTTTCCTAGGTCGCACCGGTGCACCTAACGTCCTCTCCGCTGCTTTACATGACCATCCGCGCAGCCCCGCCCCCATTCACTCACACACACGGCCACCGTGCAACACGGAGAGACACGGCGTCGGTCCACACTGTGAAATCTGTCTACAGTTTTAATTGTTATTAACACAGCTCTATATTGTTAAGCATGAGAGGGAAACCTGTATTTGTACCAGTGTTTCCACCGGTAACTCTGTTACTGTGGCCGCCGCATGGCGAAAAACACAGACGAAGTTATTGAATGCAACTAACGGAGCCTGCTGGACCTGGGTGAGAGACGTGGCCAGAATATCATAATTCATAAAAATGCAGCGCAGTGACGATACAGACATTTCATACACAAGATGTGTGTAACGCCGCTGACCCGCCAAAGCATTCGACCCGTGCGCGAAATTACGAATCCCACTATGGCAACGCCAAGACCCGCCCTTCAATCACTACTATTGACCAGGCGTCCAAGGTAACGTGACCCCATTTGTTCATGTCCTATCCCCTGACCAATCCGCTATCCTAACCTTAACCACTCGAGGTGAAATGCCTAACCCCAACCAATCGAGCTGCTTCGGAGGGCGGGTCTTGGCGTTGCCATAGTGGGATTCGCAATTTTGCGACCCGTGCTGGACCCGTTCATCATGAGTCAGCCATCACTCTGTGAGTAGCATACGCTTCAGTCCATCGCACTCTCTCTCTCTCTCTCTCTCTCTCTCTCTCTCTCTCTCCCCTTTATTTTGATAGGAAAGCTGAAGACATGAAAGGGGAGAGAGAGGGGGGGATGACATGCAGCAAAGGGCCGCAGGAGTTGAACCTGGCCCGCTGCGTCGAGGTGTAAACCTCTATATACCAACTGAGCTATCCGGGCGCCCTCTCTCTCTTTTAATCAGTCTGTTATTGTTGTTGATAACAAGTGAAGCAGCTTTCTCAGAGATATATACATTTTAAATATATCCTAGGCTATTTATTTCAGATAATCTTCATTTACATGTGTTGCAGCTGTATATTTTCAATATAAGACTTTGAGCCATGAAATGTTAGGTCTCAGTTAAGGGAAGCACTTTGAAACAGAAGCACTTTCTATTTTGAAATGTTTTACTTAAAATGTTTTAGTTTGACAGCTCAGTGAAGCACTTTAAACTTTTTGTTCATATTTTTATATGCAGTATGATTGTGCTTCAACTAAAAAGTATTTACCTACACCTTATTCTTGTTTAAAATCATTTACATAATATAAATGAATATATGGAGCGTGATACAAAGGTGACCTTGAAATTGTGGCGTTAACGGCGCCGCGAGGAAAAATTTGGGTGCACCTAAATTTTGTGCTGGTGCACCTAAATAAAAAAGTTAGGCGCACCAGTGCAACCAAGGCAAAAAGTTAGTGTGGAGCCCTGCATACTGAAGCAGAGCATGATCCCATCCCTTTGGAGACTGGGCCGCAGGGCAGTATTCCAACATGATAACGACCCCAAACACACCTCCATGACGACCACTGCCTTGATAAAGAAGCTGAGGGTAAAGGTGATGGACTGGCCAAGCATGTCTCCAGACCTAAACCCTATTGAGCATCTGTGGGGTATCCTCAAACGAAAGGTGGAGGAGCGCAAGGTCTCTAACATCCACCAGCTCCGTGATGTCGTCATGGAGGAGTGGAAGAGGATTCCAGTGGCAACCTGTGAAGCTCTGGTTAACTCCATGCCCAAGAGGGTTAAGGCAGTGCTGGAAAATAATGGTAGCCACACAAAATATTAACTCTTTGGGCCCAATTTAGACATTTTCACTTAGGGGTGTACTCACTTTTGTTGCCAGCGGTTTAGACATTAATTGCTGTGTGTTGAGTTATTTTGAGGGGACAGCACATTTACACTGTTATACAAGCTGTACACTTAATACTTTACATTGTAGCAAAGTGTAATTTCTTCAGTGTTGTCCCATTAAAAGATATAATGAAATATTTACAAAAATGTGAGAGGTGTACTCACTTTTGTGAGATACTGTATATACTATCTGGACTGTAGGCATGCCAGTCTAGTACCCGCACTTTTACTATGAAGCCACGCTGTTGTAACACGTGCAGAATGTGGCTTAGCATTGTCTTGCTGAAATAAGCAGGGACGTGCCTGAAAAAGACGTTGCTTGGATGGCAGCATATGTTGCTCCAAAACCTGTATGTACCTTTCAGCATTATTGGTGCCTTCACAGATGTGCAACACCCTCCATACCATCACAGATGCTGGGTTTTGAACTTTGCGCTGATAACAATCTGGATGGTCCTTTTCCTCTTTGGCCCGGAGGACATGACGTCCATGATTTCCAAAAACAATTTGAAATGTGGACTCGTCAGACCACAGCACACTTTTCCACTTTGCGTCATTCCATCTCGGATGAGCTCAGGCCCAGAGAAGCCGGCGGGGTTTCTGTTGTTGTTGATATACGGCTTTCGCACTTTTAACTTGCACTTGTAGATGTAGCGACAAACTGTGTTAACTGACAATGGTTTAACAAAGTGTTCCTGAGCCCACGTGGTAATATCCTTTACATAATAATGTCGGTTTTTAATGCAGTGCCGTCTGAGGGATCGAAGGTCACGAGCATTCAATGTTGGTTTTCGGCCTTGCCGCTTGCGTGCAGAGATTTATCCAGATTCTCTGAATCTTTTGATGATATTATGGACTGTAGATAATGAAATCCCTAAATTCCCTGCAGTGGACTATTTGCTCATGCAGTTGTTCACAAAGTGGTGAAGCTCGCCCCATCCTTGCTTGTGAACAATTGAGTCTTTTGGGGATGCTCCGTTTATACCCAGTCATGACCAATTAACCTGTTCACCTGTGGAATGTTCCAAACAGGTGTTTTTGGAGCATTACTCAACTTTACTAGTCTTTTGCTGCCCCTGTCGCAGCTTTTTTGGAACATGTTGCAGGCATGAAATTCAAAATGAGTGAATATTTGCAAAAAACAATAAAGTTTATCAGTTTGAAGATTAAATATATTGTCTTTGTAATGTATTCAATTGAATATAAATGCTGTCTGATTTTCAAATATGATTTGAAAATCATTGCATTCTGTTTTTATTTACGATTTACACAACGTCCCAACTTCATTGGAATTGTTTTTTTTTACATGATACATAATATGATATCATCTTACCTGGTTATTAGTAGTCTTTAGTAAGGGGGGGGCTTCATTGTGGCATGGGGGTGAGGGCGAAGAGCTGTCACTCTCACTGCCATCACTCAAACTGACCCTGGGGAGTTAGTCACAGGACGAAAGACAGTACTTTAGGAAATGTAATGAAGTCATGATTACACGACTCTGCAAAGCCGTCTGCTCCAATGAACTCAACCATTCAGTCAGCAACAGTCATCATCATCCGCTCTCTCTCCCCTTTGAGGGTGAGCAACTGGAACAATGACAGGACGCCGCAGAGTCATGGCAACCAAACCAACAGCGCGAGTACAGGAGTTTCTCCTCAGGCAGAGTGACAAACAGCGACGAAAGCCTCGGCGGCTGATTTACCAGGAAAATTGCGCTGGTCCCATGAAATATGACTACTATGGCCACAGTTGCTTGAAAAATAGCGTTATGGATACAGAATTTACTGTTTATCAGCCCCCAGGTGAGACAAGAAGCTAACGGTAGCGAAGCCTGCGGCCCCACTTGACTCCCTGCAGCAGGAGACGTAATACCCCAACACGCTATATTAATATTTCTCTTTAAAAGTTTTTCTAGGCTAGGCGTACTGCTCAAATCCAAAATGATAAAACTTAGTAATGTTGCCCCAGCATTTTTTTTCTTCTAAACTGTGTGTAAAATGGGTGCGACTATGATTAAATCACCTGTTTCACGTTTCCTAAGGTACCGTCTATTTTTGCTGGATTTTCCTTAGCGGTTGCTAACTAGGTAATAAGCCCACTGACGACCTTATTTTTCATATTTTAGCACAATGTTTAGTAATGACAGTAGTAGTGGTCATAGTGAGTGAATGTGATGTGAGATGCACATTGCATAATGTGTTATGTATCTGGAATTGTTCATTAGCCCTGTGTGATATCTGTAAAGCTGAACGGACTAACAGTAGTAAGATCAGGCTAAAACAGATTTTATTATGATCCAAAAACTCTTCCTGTGAGAGAAAGGACACAAACGTTATATCCAGGAATGTAATTGTAGGAATGTAATTGTAAGACATATTATGCTTTTGAGAAACAACTGCAAATTAAAGCTACAAGCAGCGTTGGACAGACCCTCGTACCTCCTTGCACGTCGGGGTTACTGGTGGACGCCGCATTAACGGTTAACGTATAGGGGGTGGCTAAGTATCACATGTTGACTCTTGTTGATCATGGGACATTTCAAGCAGAATGGACAATGTACACTCTAGTTACACTTTCTCGTTCAATGCTAAACACTAAAAATGTCCGCCATGCCACGGCCACACCGTTTCACAAAACATTTTGCTTTTAATAAATTTTCATCTTTAAGGTGTTGAGATGGTACAGACCAAATTTGAAGTCCATCGGATGAAATCTGTGGGACTTTAGATTAGATTCAACTTTATTGTCATTGTGCAGAGTACAAGTACAAAGACAACAAAATGCAGTAGGCCTACTTTCTGTTGCCACTAGGGAGCGTTATGACTTTGAGCCAATATCGGTCATTATATGTCCTCAGGGTCAAACTCTTATGAATCTTGAAAGGTTTTGAGCCAATTGGACAATGTACACTCAAGTTACACCCACTTCCTGTTTCGATGGCGAAATGCACAAAATGGCCACCCTGCCATGGCCAGGCCCTAATGAAAAGTTTTTCTTTTAACAACTTTCCATCTTTAATGTCTTAAGATGGCACAGACCAAATTTGAAGTTGATCAGGTGAAATCTCTAGGAGGAGTTCGTTAAAGTACGACATGTGGAAATGGCCAAAATCACACAAATTTTGAACTTTCAATTCAAAATGGCGGACTTCCTGTTGCGTTAAGGGTATGGCTCTAATGAGCTTTTTTGTACGTCTTGACATGTTACATATGCGTACCAAGTTTCGTTAGTCTACGTTAAACGTACTGCAGGGGCTCAATTTTTTAAATTAGGGGGGCGCTAGCGAGCCATTTTTGTGCGCCTATTCCCGAAATCCTAAATTTTCACAAGGCTTGATGCGAGAGATAGAGGGATGAACCCTAACCCTAGATATTTACCCTGCAGAGATCTGAGGAGCAGTTAACCATAGTCCTCAGAAATCCACCGAAGTTTAAAATTCCAACAAAAAAGGAAGTGGAAGGAAACGGACATCAGTAAAAATACATGCATCTGGCGGAATTTGCTGCGGCACCGGAACGTGAAGTATATAGACTAGGTCTTCACCAACACCTGAGAAAAATGTCTGTCTCTTCAGCAGCTAACTGCTCCACTATGTTCACCAGCTAGTCTCTAATACCCCTTTCACACCGAGGGCTCAACCAGGATATAACCCAGGTTGACTGTGTGTTTGAATGGGTTAACCCTCCTCCATCTACTCAGTTCCGTGACCCAGGTCGCCAGGTGGGTTTGATCAGGGTAGACCAGGGTCGATTTTAATGTGAATTGCGCACGGCCTGGGTCACTACCAGCCGGGCGGGACAAATTATGTGATTGGTTGGAAATGAGAGTGGGGCAGTTGTCACAGGTCGCCACATACTTTGACAAAACAAAAACACAGATTTTGTTTCACTGTGCTTTATGCTGGGTTTTCACAGGCAGCTTCAACAATAGCAGAACGGAGCGGTTCAATTCATTCCCTATGAGAACAGTCCACTGACAGTGTGCCCGGATGTCTGCCCGTCTCCAAAGTTGAGCTGTAGCGGAGTTTTACAGGCAAAACAGAACATGCACGTATGAAAATAAGTTTAGTTTAATTCTCTCAGCACCGCCGCTCTCACTCCCCTCTCTGGCACGAGGCAAGCCTAACTTTACTTTTAATGAAATCAAACAAAGAGAAATGTTTTCCTCTCGTCTTAAAATGGTCATAAATTAATACTAGAGTAACCTATTTCCTTGTCCAGCTGCTGCAATAAATGGATAAAAGGAGAAATCACTCTGCACAAAATCATCTGAGAAGTGTTTTAGATAGTTATTATTTGTGCTTTAGAACGTAATCACTGCAAAACAATCATGAAGTAAACTTTATTTCTCTCTCCCTACTGTACAACGACAAAGTCAAGTAGCTACAAAACAGATTAGCTCTTGTGGTGTACAGCTGGATGGGAGTATGTGATGTCAGCGGTTATGTGAATATGACGTGAAGCTCTGCCCATTTCTAGAACTTAAGGTAATTGTTATGCATTGTTCCCTGGTTGTGACCCAGGTGATCTCTGAATTGTCATGACCAGAGATATACCCATGTACACTGGCTTGGTTTGAATTTCCAAAAGAACTGTGTGTCTGCTGTTTGCTGCTGACTGAGCAGGTCGGTTATTACACAGCTTTTTCACTAAGCTGAGATGGTACAACCAAAACAATGAGCTAAAAGAGGCTAAAAAGAGTTTTGTGATCTATTTGTGAGCTGCCTGTGTTGATGATTATGGTGTGTGTGTGTGTGTGTTGCAGAGGACCATTCACTAACCTGCGTTGGTGGTGTGTAAGATGTGTGTGTGCTGGCCGCTCCCCGTCAGAGTCCATGTCATGGTCATTGTCGTCGTCTGAATCTTCATCGTTGTCGTCTGAGTGCAGATCCTGCATGACTGACTGCAGCGGGCCCAGCACTGTGTGTGTGGGGGGCACAGAGAGCGTGTTGGAATTTCAAAGTAAAACAAGTAGAAACATGCTTAAGGCAGTGGGCCATGCTGTGAGGCGGAGGGATGGTCCAGTGGAGCTTGTGGCTGCAGAACTGCTGCGGGTTTGATCCCAGGCAGTCCAAGGACACATTTGCACTTCACGTTTACATGGATAAGGCTGCTGTTATTCTATACTTTTGTTATTGTCAAAAATCCCACAAAGAGACCGAAACCAACAGTGTCAATCCGTCTCTCTGCCTCTCCTACCCTGTCAGTCGGATCCTCCTGAGGCTGTCAATCTTTTTTGGATCATTAAAAATTAGTTGGGGACTATTTTCATTTCATTTGAATACACATTTGGCGCTGTAGTGAGTATTTGCAGCAGCAGGACGGTGTGTGTGTGATGAATCTACATAAACGACAGTGTGTGTATTCTAGAGATGTCCTTGACTAAAGAAATTCTTAGTCGACTTAACACTCATGATTTTGTTGACTAATTCATTATTTGCTTCAATGGACAGATCTGTAAAACTGAGTTTCTCCACAAAGAATCATGCAAAAGCAACACTTTAAATCTTGTGTTTACAGAGATGTGCTCATAAGTTTCTTAGAAATAAGTAATTCAGCATGAACAATCATAAAAAAATTACTAATCAAATAAAGAAATCATAGTCGACAACAATGGATGTAGTCACCTAAAAAATAAATAGTGTGTTCCCACTCGTAGACACCCGAGAGTGCAGGGGGACAGATGTACACATGTAGCTGGATCATCAGTGATGGGTGTATGGTATGCATGATATAATAACAAACCCTACTAACATGACTGCAGACAGATGCATGACCATTCATGCATATACATGAGCTGGAAAAATAATGCTGATGTGAAAAGGGTGTGGGGGCCTACCAGGAACGGTTACCTGTGTGGGTGGTGGCAGGAATAGCCACCCTTTTCCTGATGATGAAGTCCACCACTGCATCCAGAGAAAATTACAAACACACAAGCAGAGGTCACCCTCGAGAAAAGAAAGCCCCAAAAATGTAAAGAAATGTCACATTTTCTGGACCAAACAATGCATTCTAGACTCACCTGGCCCTGACTATTTTCAGTCCTAATTGACTTCTAGAGCATTTTAAACTATTTTTGTATCAAGTTTAATTAACAATCACAGCTACAGATCCAAATAGGAACCAGAATACACAAACAGGTTTTCAACATATGGCAGGTTTAACCTGATGATCTAAACTAATCGTTTGAAAGTAAAAAAGTCAAAGCTGAACAAGGATGACGCTCTGCAATATAACTACTGTTAGGATAATATTATCAATGCTTGCCTTTATTTTCACTTTTAAGTAAGTGTTTTTTTTTAAGTGGGTTACACTGAAAATGTGTACATGTGATTCATGTAGCTCTCTACAACCAAATAGTATGGCCACTGTTGTCAAAAGAAATTAGAATATGAGAAAAGGTCATTCTTTTTACTTTAAAATATTGAAAAAAAAAACATACCGCTCTGTTAACTTTTACTTGTAAAATTACCCCGCAATCTAGAAATATCACAACTTTTGTCTTGTAAAATGACAGCTTTATCTCATAATATGGCTTTGACAATTCTATATTTCTATAGCAGTAAAACATGTTCAAGTCTGTCCGTCCCTAACACCCATAAACCAAAATGCCTCTAATTGAATAGACCTACAACCAATCAGAGCAGGAAACATGTGACATAGCGCTAAGGGATGGACAAACTGCAGCGTGCTGTGATGCTGTAGCATCAATATGTCAGTGAGCGAGTGTTGCTGTTTTTGCCATCAGAATTTGAAAATAGTACTTCACCACATTAGCTGCAGCCATCTTGTTTTTGTTGTTGTTGAAAAATGCCTTAATGGCACTCCTCTTCACTAAGCTAGGTTTATAGCTAGGATTAGGCTTGCTGTAGTGTCTGCACCAGCCAAAAATGATATCATCACGTATTTTGCGTATAGCGCGTACACTCCTCATGTTGTCAGTTATTGTATAAAACCTGCCCCATGAGATAAACAGTTGTGATTGGTCCGCCCAGGTCCTGGTTGGCTGGACCAGAGGAAATGAAACATGAGCTCACACATTTGTCTGGTTCCCAGGGTACCAGGTTCCAAGACCTTCTCTCACAAATTTCAAAATAAAAACGTGCAGCAGGTTACTGGACAGAACCTTTTTTTACAGACCTCTAACTAAAAATGAAGTGCAGTAAAGAGAAGAATCAGAGAAAAGATTAGGCTATTCTGTGTATTAGGCTACAGGGAGTCAACTTTTTATTATCTATCTAAAACTATGTATTTACCTATTTTTTTTATACAAAACTATTTATGAATCAGTATCTATTTACAAGAATGTAAAGGTGTGTGTATTATTTTCAGTCCAACTCCTGCAGCAACCAGCAGCATCCTCCTGCCTGCCTCACACCCAATGACACTTACTGAGGTGAGGGGTGAGACCCCGCAGTGCTGGCAGAAGAGCCGCTCACTGCCATTACTCTGAGCAGCAAGCATGGGAATGAACTACAATATAACATATTGAAATAATTGTTCTCTCTTTTTCCCTCATTGTCTGAATAAGTTGCTAAATCTAGCGAGAAAGTCGGCAAGTTGTCAACACTGCGCACAATGTGAACCATCGTGTGACGAATGCATGTACATTTGACTGGCACAGAATTGTCTATATGCGAGCCTGATTGGCCAGTAACTGGTGATGGCCGATAAAGCTGAAAATAGGCCGATCAATCTATGCCTCTCTATCTCAGAGCTAACAGACGAGATAATAATGCTGTTATGTTTAATTAGAAAGGAAACCAATGCAAGTGCAGTGTTTAAATTATGTCTCCAACACTGATTGAGCTTCTTTTATTTCTGGCAAACAAACTGGACTCAAAGTTAGACTGAAACTACCAGGTACTCCATATGAGCTACACTGGACCATTATACACATCATTTCTGACTGAAAAAGACATTCAACAAGAGTTCAGCTGAAACATATGTATGTTCCAGATAATTACCTTGTCGTTTGTGGTGTGTGGGAGCAAAGCCTGAACTGGTGCTGGAACTGGCTGGACTGGGTTGCTCTGACTGGGAGGAAGTAGAGAAAACAAACAGTGAGAAATAAATAAAAAAAAAACATTAAGAAGTTTGATCAATACAGTTTTTGACAAACCTAAATGCCATATGTTGACATTTGATCACTTTCATGCTATAATATATTTAGAATTTCCTCCATTTTATTTCTTTAATGAAACGCAAAAACAATCCAAAACAAAGTCAAGTCCAAGTTCTCATTATTTAGTGTGCAACTGAAAAACAATTAATTATTTACTGCCTAGCAAACAAAGAGGACTAAAGCAGAAAGGGGAATGGCCCATACACCGGACTGCCACATACGGTTACAAGACCACGCCCCTTTTTGGTGGATTAGGAAATGGAAGATCCTATGGATATCATTGCAATTTGACGTTGAAGTTTGTATGCATTTGTTTTATTGTTAAACAAACATTTGTTGTATATACATGTCTAATAATTATTTTGCAACCTTGCCTGAGTGTGACCCAACACAATGGCCCTCATTTATCAACCTAACGTAGAAACCAGCACAGATACACTATGAGCGCAGAACTCCTCTTATGACAGGCTTGAAATGGAAAGAGATCACTGATGCGGTCAACAGTGTTGCCGTTGTGAATCGAACTCCAGCTGAAATTTATTTTATTTATACATCCTTGACATATGTATAGTCCTAATAGATACAGGCTTATATTGCAATCTCTTAGGCCTACATGTAGGTGTACCTATATTTACAGTAAATAATCACACAGTAGCGGAGTTTATGCAGTGTATTTTATTGTACTCAAGTGTTTTCATGAGTCAGAGCCAGGCAACCGTGAGGTGTGAGGGGGAGCCCCCCGTGTTGGACCACCACCCCGACCCTGTCTCCTGACACAGAGGGGCTGGAAAAACAAGCTGAAATATGTCGGTCAGTGGCAAAAATAAATTGTTCTTGTGGCCATTAACGACACTTTAAAAGAGAGACGAAAACCTGAAGAATAAATAAAAATGTTGTGCATCGTCTTTCCTGTATTGAAATTCATTGCCAAACATAATGCTATACATTTTAAAAGCAAGGAATAATATCCCGTCTCCTTGGTATAGCCCCAGGTGGGGCTGTGCTGGACACTGCTCTCTGGGCTAGGGCTGGGACGGTATGGATTTTTTCTTACCGCGTTTGAAAAGCAAGAAATTCCTGCGGTAACCCAACACAGTGTGACCCAACAATGTTGGGGTAGAAACTCAAAAAAGTAATAGATTACACATTACTAGTTACACTACTATTTACATTGCTTTTGGATTACTCCATACCATGAACCATAACATACTTGCCAAATAACAATATAAAGTTAATCCTCATGTATGCCCAGATCAACACAAACCCTTATTAAAATGAGGACATACACAAGATCTATCTTGTATGATCTTTAATACCACAGAGCTGACAACAAAATTGTCAGCACATCAGCACAAAATATATCAAGAAGTACTGGCGGCCGTCCACTCTTCATTATCTGTATTTTGCCCAGTATGTTTCGGAAAGACGGTGATTCCACTGTCGAAACAGGCAACATTTCCTCCACTATGTCTGCTGCCACAAGCCCACTTATCTCTTCTTTGTTTACCTGCTGTTGGTTGCTTGGCAGGTGTCGGCAACATGCTCTTTTCATCAGCCTCGGCGTCACTCAGGGTCCGGGGGACTTTAGCAACTAGCTTAGATTGGATGTTGTGTTCGTGGTGGTGGAGAGGTATTTGTGACCAGGGGGACAAGTTACACTTTACAATAATTTTTTTTTCCTTTCGCGCAACTAATTTGAAGTAATGGGCATACCTCCACCCCTAAAAAGACGTCTTAAGCGGTGGCTCTGACATTTTTCTTTCATCTTCTTGGACGAGCGTTATGGTGGCGCAAACATGCAAGAAAAAGGACGTTAGATTTGTTATTCTCTCCTCCCCTTATGCAAATAGTTGAAGAAGTAATGCAATAATTATTTGATAAGTAACTGTAATGTGATTACTGAGTTATCAACAGTAATGCGTTAGTAACACGTTACCCCCAACACTGGAACCAACACAGTGTAATTTAAGACACACTGCGACCCAGCACAGTGCGACCCAACACAGTGTGCCCCAACTAAGGCTGCACAATTAATCAAATTTTAATCACGATTTTGGCTTCCCACGATCAAATTTGCATGATCGAGCGATATTTAAAATGCGTCATTCTGTTCATAGAATGCTCCGTATCAAAGTTTGTTTTTTTTAGCACTCCGCTGTCTGATCACGTGCCTCCGTGAGCCAATCAGAGTTGTTCCCTGCGAAGCGCAGCTTAGTTTCTAGATGTAGACAGTCACAGAGGACAGAGTAAGTAACGTGAGGAAAATTCCACAACAGATAGCAGACGGTCATAAGTCGGTCCTGAGGTTTACCAGTAAATGCAACATTTAATCCCGTCTGTGTTGTTTTTCAGACAACAGCAGTGACCATAGTGCTAGTTTGTGTCTTTTAGCTCGTAGCTTTAGCGGCAGACTGTTGGACGTCCCGCTGTTGGATTCTTCCACAGTGAAATACAGTCACACTACATTTAGCTGTCAGCATTTTAGCCGTGTTTAATCCAGTTACCACTGTAGCTAATGGTAGGCTAACGTTACCTGCTGTGTAACGTGTTATTAGTGTTTACTAGCGTGACATGCAGCGATGTTTGTTTCGGAGCATCAGAGCGCAACGCAGACATTTAAGTGGCACCGTAATGAGGCACTGAAATCCGCGTTGCTATTTTCGTCCGGTAGATACCGGATTTTAACATGTGCCATTAACGTGAACATAAAATTGCGTTGCCTGTATCTTGTCACAGCAAACGCGCAAGTGTGAAAAGCAGTCGCACAACAGCTGAAATGGCATTACTCCTTCATAGTATCCGTCAACAAAGGAGGAATGTAGCACAATATGGATGCACAATATGGATGTATTCGCAGGAATGTAGCACAATATGCATGTGATAGCAGTTGTAATTAGCATATGTGACAATAAAATTAGTTTTGGTTAAAATCAACAAATTAATTAATTAATCGTGATCTCAATATTGATCAAAATAATCATGATTATCATTTTGGCCATAATCGTGCAGTCCTAGCCCCAACACAGTGCGACCCAACACAGTGTGACCCAACACAGTGCGACCCAACACAGTGCGACCCAACACAGTCCGACCCAACACAGTGCGACCCAACACAGTGCGACCCAACACAGTGCGACCCAACACAGTGCGACCCAACACAGTCCGACCCAACACAGTGCGACCCAACACAGTGCGACCCAACACAGTCCGACCCAACACAGTGCGACCCAACACAGTCCGACCCAACACAGTCCGACCCCACACAGTCCGACCCAACACAGTGTGACCCAACACAGTGCGACCCAACACAGTGCGACCCAACACAGTGCGACCCAACACAGTGCGACCCAACACAGTCCGACCCAACACAGTGCGACCCAACACAGTCCGACCCAACACAGTGCGACCCAACACAGTGCGACCCAACACAGTGCGACCCAACACAGTCCGACCCAACACAGTGCGACCCAACACAGTCCGACCCAACACAGTCCGACCCAACACAGTCCGACCCCACACAGTCCGACCCAACACAGTACAGTGTACAGCATACACATACACTGGAGACGAGACAGCAGGTCTCATATTTCAGACACTATTTGGGACTATTTAGTTACTAAATTCACTTCTGAGACATTTTTTATGCGAGAAATCAACTATATAAAGCTCAAATATGGGCCATTTTACGAAAATTGATGGCTAATTGCAAATTTGGTCGGACTTCAGAAGTGCCACACAGTCTGACGAGACAGCGGCTGCCCGCTGCGCTCCATACCCAGGGCAAAGTGACAGTTTCTGGATTACTAGACTACCGGGACTCGGGGCTCCGTGGAGCTGGCCGTGTGCTGGCATAACTATAGTATATTTACACTTTGAATTTCGTCACGCCACTTATATTATGTGAATTTGAGGGATACCTTTAGCTGTTGCTAGTGTCCCTTCAACTCTATGGCAAGCTAGCTCTCATTGATAAGCTCCATCCAGCTCACTTGGGGGCAAGAGGCGTTTATTTCCCCGATCGTTTGTTTAAATAACTCAAGACACATATCCATTATAAGATTAACTGGAACCTGTGGTAAAAGATTGCGGGCGTAACAAGCTTGCTGACCCCACTCTCACTCACACACACTGGCCGTTTAGCAGGAGAGAGGAGGGAGAGCAGCAAGCTGGAGCTCCGTCAGGGCAGCAGCGTTTGGTAGTCCAGTAATCCAGAAACGGTGACCGTGCGCGGGTATGGAGCGCCGCAGGCTGCTGGCCGTGATGGAGCTCCATCTAGCTCACAGCGGGCCGGGGTCTGTGAAGGAGGACAGGCCGGGCGGTGAGGCAGCAATCCAGGCAGCACAGGCCGCTGAACTTCGGCACACAGTGGGACAAAATTGGGTGGGACACAAGTGGGACAATTAGCCATCAATTTTCTTAAAACAGCACATAGTTGACCTCTACATAGTTTATTTCTCGCATAACTGACAACTGACTGTTGGAGAATAAACAGAGTGGTACCTTTCAAAAGAGACCAAAGTAGTCCATGTAGTCCAAATGGTTCAAGAACAGCTTTAATTAACTGGATAGGCGTTTTTGCAAATTTTACAGGAACACTAAAGGGTTAAATTAATTTGATTCATATGAATATTGTTTTTGCATTATGTGTAAAACTTATACACCATGAACATTTGAGTCACTACAACGTACACAGGTTACTTTAAGAACTCCCGGCAATTTTTACGTTAATCTTGATCGCTATAAATATGTGAGTACTGTCGATAGCAAAAAAAAGAAAAAAAAAAAAAACGGAAAACAGAATCGACCCTAGCAAACTGGAGTTGCTGCAGCTAATGCCCATAGCTCCCAGTTAGCTAAAACGGCAGTTGTGGGGGCATATTCTAAAGAGTGCCTTTGTGCCTCTTAACAGACACAAAGTGCAATTAAAATGTCCGTGCAACATGAACAGGGCTCTCTTAACAAGATGCGTTTTCAACTCAGACATCCTGCCGCTAGCTCGCCCTGCTAGCTCCCGTCCGGGAGTGTGTTCAGCCAGGTTTCTGTAAAAATCATCACGCAGCAGTTCCGTGTGAATTTGTAGCTCATCTATTGTGTGTGATCTGGTGTTGGTGAGTAAGAGTCTTGGCAGTGGCCATCTGTGTGGTAGTTTCCTTAGCCGGGCTAGCAGACCCGACCGGTTCATGTTGCACAGACATTTCAATTAGGGCCCGAGCGCCGACAGCGGCGAAGGCCCTATTGAAACTGAAGGAATTATTATTCTTTCTTTCTTCCGCGCAATGAATTGCCTTTTTGAGGGGCTTAACATATTCAAAAACTCACCAAATTTGGCAGTCGCGTCAAGTCTGGTGAAAATTTACGTATTTTAAGGGTTTCAGGAATAGGCGCACAAAAATGGCTCGCTAGCGCCCCCTACAAAGATAAACAAATTGAGCCCCTGCAGTACGTTT
Source organism: Gymnocephalus cernua (assembly GCA_023631565.1). NCBI lineage: Eukaryota > Metazoa > Chordata > Actinopteri > Perciformes > Percidae > Gymnocephalus > Gymnocephalus cernua. The sequence goes on from CM042445.1 coordinate 28,519,636, forward strand.
AACGTAGACTTACGAAACTTGGTACACATATGTAGCTTGTCAAGACGTACAGAAAACGTCATTGGAGCCATACCCTAAACCCAACAGGAAGTCCGCCATTTTTAATTGAAAGTTCGAAATTACTGCGATTTTGGCCATTTCCATGTCGTACTTTAACGAACTCCTCCTAGAGATTTCATCCGATCAACTTCAAATTTGGTCTGTGCCATCTTAAAACGTTAAAGATGAAAAGTTGTTAAAAGAAAAACTTTTGGTCATAGGGCATGGCCGTGGCGGGGCGGCCATTTTGTGCGTTTCGCCATCAAAACAAGAAGTGGGTGTAACTCAAGTGTCCATTGTCCAATTGGCTCGAAACTTTTCAGGATTCATAAGAGTCCAACCCTGAGAACATATAAGGGCCGATATTTACTCAAAGTCATAGCGCCCCCTAGTGGCAACAGGAAGTAGGCCTAAAAGTCAAGGTGCTATACATTAACAAACTCCTCCTACAGATTTCATCTGATGGACTTCAAATTTGGTTTGTACTATCTCAACACCTTAAAGATGAAAAGTTGTTAAAAGAAAAACTTTTCGGCTAATGGTGTGGACGTGGCGTGGCGGCCATTTTGAGCATCCATCGATGAACGAAGAAGTTGTTGTAACGTTAGTGTACATTGTCATATCCGCCCAAAACTTCTCATGTTTGACAAGGGTCCAGGCCTGAGGACCCCTACAGGCCAAAATTTACATTTGGTCACAGCGCCCCCCGCTGTCAACACGAAATCTGCTTTATATGACAAACATCATCCGATTTACATGAAACTTATAATTAGGGCTACAGCTAACGATTCTTTTTGTAATCTATTAATCTCGAAATTAATCGATTGATTAATCAGATTTTTTTTTTTTGGCGTTTTTAAACAACCAAAACAAATAACGCATAACGAAAATGATGTGGCTGTAAAATGATCAAGCATTTGGCTTTTATTTCTCAAAAAAACTTTATTATTGCAACTCCAACATTTGGCTCCAAAACTAGGCCCATTTATTGCAATTTATAAGTGCCAGTGCCATGTGCCAACAATTGTATAACAATACAATTAAGTCAACTTACTGTAAAACATGTATAACATGTAAAACTATGAATACAAACTTAAATAGTAAACACCATTTGGCCTTAGTTTTGTCTTCTTAATACAACATTATAAAAAAGGATTGCACTTCTGCAAATTACCCACCTGAGAACACAAAATAAATATAAAATATCAAGCCAAACAGGTACACAATGTATACAATTTATAAAAAAAATAAATGTAAATAAAACAATTATAAATAAGAATCAGACTTTTTCAGCTGTAATCTCAAAACAAACATCAAAATGTTCCTAGATGAGGTAGAGAGAGTAAGTGTGTGTGTGTGTGTGAGAGTGTGAGAGAGAGAGAGAGAGAGAGAGAGAGAGAGAGAGAGAGAGAGAGAGAGAGAGAGAGAGAGAGAGAGAGAGAGAGAGATTTCAGATTCTAGGCCTAAGGACCTGTGTCAACTCCTCACTTATGCTCCACTGCTCTGGCTTTAGATCCAGGTAGTGGTTTTTGCCTCTCGGATTGACTGCTGGATCGGAGAGAGCTGCAGTCACAGGCCATCGCTGTTCCAGTAGTCTTGATAACATGTGATACGTACTGTTCCACCGTGTACTGACATCCTGTATCAACATGAGTGGTGGCTTTCCCATCAGCTGTTTTTCTTTGAGCTTAGTGCAGGCCAGTTCACTCTTTTTGAAGTGTTCCACTAGGCACCTAGCAGAACCCACACAACTAGCAATTGTTTTATTGTTTTTGAGTGTGCTCTGCACAACTAAATTTAAAGTATGCCCTGCACATCGCACAGAAGCCCACCCATGCCTATCTCTAAGAATTCTTGCTGCTGCCACCACATTGGCCCCATTGTCATGGACAACTGCCTTTACCTTTTCAAGTGGAATCTCAAATTTGGCAGTTGTCTCCTCTAGCCAGTCTGCAATGTTGGCTGCAGTGTGTCTCTCTTCTAGTGGCATTGTGGTTAGGGAGAGGGACTTCATCTCCCAATCTTCCCCTAAGAAGTGGCATGTCACCCCCAGGTAGGCCTCTGTTGCCACACTGGTCCAAATGTCTGTTGTCAGGGCAACACACTCTGCTTGCTTTAGGACAGCTTTCACTTTCTTTGTGATGTCTGTGTGTTTCTTCTCCATCAGTTGTGTGAAATATGTTCTTGATGGCAGGATGTATTTAGGATTGAAAGTTGAGATCATGTCTTTAAATCCCTTGTCCTCCACCATGGACAGTGGCCTCATATCGGTCACGAGCATGTTCAAAATGCTCTCTGTTAAAATGGCAGCCTCTTTAACAGTGCATGACTGAGCTGAGCGAACAAAGCTGTGCATACTTTGTTGTGAAGTGCTGAGAGGGAAAAAAAGAGGAAAAGCAATTTAATTTATTAATATGCACAAGTTTCATGCTGTAATCTAGCCCTGACATCAAAGTAAATATCTGTTTTATGTAGATTTCTACACCTGCAGCATTTACCATTAGGCAAATAATATATAATTTCTGGGGTGAGCCTATTTGTTTATGGTAACCTAGTAACCTGTGTGTGTGTGTTTGTGTGTGCAGGCGTGCCGTGCATGAGGAAGAGTGAGAGACGAGGGTGCGTGTGTGTGTGTGTGTGAAGGTTTTTTTTTTTAGGCTATACTCTCTTGCAATTGAACGTGAATAAGTTTACTACTTAAAAACATCAAAGCTAAACATATCTAGTCAAACCGCATCACAACATCGCTACAAATACAGTATGTGATTAAAATCAGCGAACATCAATGTATAGGCTTAGGCTACGTTACCTTGTTTCAGCGACGCTCGGTGAAGCAGAGTGGGAAGCAGAGTGGAGCGGATGTTTTTGGTTCAGGTGCTGAATCATTGAAGTTGTACTGCTGTTGTATGCCAGGTCTTTCTTGCAGTAGACACATTGCACCTTCTTCTCTTCCTTTTTTAGAACGTAATGATCCCAAACTTTAGACATTTATGGGTAACTGTACTCTCCGCCATCGCGCCAGCTAAATTCACACGCTAGTGGTGTGCATCCTGAACAACGGTCCGTGTGGAACAATCAGATCCCTGCGCGTATGGTGCGCTTCATAGGAATTTAACGAGGCCTCGAGGCAGAATTTTTTCCTCGAGCATTTTTTGCTCGATGAATCGTTTCAGCCCTACTTATAATATGTGGTCTACATGTGATACTGAGCCGCCCCATATACTTTAACGACGCCCACTTACTCAGGCCACGCCCCCTTTTATAGCATTTGAACTGTTTAAGGGAGACCCTTGTGTGAGGTATCATTGAACTCAGCAGAGAGTTCCTTCTTTATTGGTGATGGTTTGGCCCGCCCCCTATGCTTAAGCCACGCCCCTTTCATAACTGGTGACTCGTTTAATGTACAGTCTAATGTGAGGTATCAATGAACTCAGCAGAGACCTCTTTTTCCATTAGTAAAGGATTGGCCCGACCCCTATGTTTTGGCCACGCCCCCTTTCACAACTAATGAACTGTACGACGTAGAGTCTTGTGTGAGGTATTGTTTAACTCTGCAGGGAGTTCCCTTTTCATTGCTGGTGATTTGCGGTGTCTGAGTGCCGCGTAAATGTACGTTCGCAAGGAGCGGCGTCTGCCCTTAACCCCGACGAGCACTGAGGCGCGAGGGCCCGTCCATCACTGCTTGCAGCTTTAATTGCATTTTGTGTCTGTTAAGAGGCCCAAAGGCACTCTTTAGAACATGCCCCCAAAACTGCCATTTTAGCTACTTGGATGTAGCTGCAGCAACTCCAGTTTGCTAGCATCGATTCGGTCGGGGTTTTTTCTATCGACAGTACTCGCATATTTATAGCGATCAAGATTAATGTAAAAATTGGCCGGAGTTCTCCTTTAAGTTGGCTTTTCACCCCGCTGTCAAGTGTGGCCGTCTGTATTAGGTACAACAACTAGTTCTAGTTAAAGTGTCTGGTACTGACAGCCCATAGCTGTATGTGATAACCTTTACCTTTTGACAAAAAATGAGATTTAATTTTTTGCCCATATCACCCAGCCCTAGTGGGCAATGTTTAATCAGATTCAGACATGCGTCAAAATTAGGGATGTCACAAGACCCGCTGCTTCGGTACCAAGTCAGTACCAAAATTCTGAAAACGTGACAGTACTTGTTTTTCTACAGTACTGTAGGTACCGGACCTGACGGGGGCAGTATACGCTACAAGTGTTCTAGTCTTCCAGTCGCTAAATGCTGGAGAAGAAGAACGCCCCACCAGCATAGAAAAATCATTAACAGCAGTCAGCCCTTGGCTTTACCGTAACGTTACATCTACAGCAACGGCTTTAATAACCTGGAGCTCTCATACAGAAAGTAACATCATGATCAGGGGCCCTATCTTGCTCCCGGCGCAACACAAAGCCAAATGCGCCTGGCTTTTAAAGGGAATGGGAGATGACACTGATTGTTTTATTGCATGTTACGCCCAAAACACACCTATGAATTAATGAAGACACTAAGTACAACCCTTTTGAATCATGCGCCCGGTGCACGGACACTTTTTTCCACCGTTAAACTAGCAAAAGTGGATTTGGACACGCCCTAAACGCACCTGTGCCAGGTGCTTCATGCCCCAGGTCCGTTTCCCTCTGCCATTGTCTGTCACAGATTAATGTGTGCTTCGAGAGCTGATTTTAACATTAGCTAACTTAAGGGCTTGTTTTAGCGAACCTCTATGACAGCCCGGTTCTATGTGAAAAAACAACAAAGGCAGAGATTAACAGACATAACTAAAAATGCTTGCTGGCTGGAAGTTCTGGGTAAACTCATGGAAGACATTACACTATGCACTATGCTGGTGATGCCAGGCTTCAGAGCAGCGGACTGTGGGTCCAGAACACTGGTGTTTTCTCCAAATTAATGTTAAATGTAAATTACGCTTTCCTTGCCTCCTCCACTTAAACCCATAACAGTTACCGAAAGCTGAAAAAAAACTAAAAATAAAAAAAACTGACACTGCTAAAAGAGTGACATAACACTGTGCTGGGGTCGAGTTTGGACATAAAAAACAGAATGCCTGTGGGTTCGGATAGGGCTGGATTATAACTCTCTCGGACTCGAATCAGGTTCAGACAGAAATATGCAAATATGAAGTCTAGTGTGCACCACCAAAGAGCCCTGGGGTTTGATTCCTGCTATCTCTGGCTTGTTGTTGGTATGAACACAAGGGTTGCTTGTTGCATTATGGTTGCATTCAAGTAATTGTTTGGTTCTACTGATAATTACCAAGTTTTTATGACACAGTGTATGGCCGTTCCTTTTTTGGACACATTTGTGAAATAGCATATATCATGATACATATTTTTAGCATGTGCTTTTTTCATATATTGTCAGTCATACTGTATAGCCAAGCACTATATAAGGTTGGCAAGAATTTACTTCAGGGCTGAGTTTTTGAAATGTCTAAAAACTGGTAACACAGTGTCAATTTCAATAATAAAAGAGCCAAGAAATTTAGAGAGATACAACAGCAAGGCGCATCAGCCGAGACTTTGAATCTACCAGAACGAGCTGCTTGTTAACAATCTCAAGGTCAATACATGCGCTTTCAGAAGTGCTGTACAGAGTACACAGTCTGAAAGTGGTACACACAGGGGAGTCCACGTCATCCAGTATTTAGAACTTTTAGAAACCGCAAATCCATCAGCCACGTCTGCTCTCTGCAGTGATCCCAGGTGTGCACAGGTGGGAGAATTGGGCAGAGCTCCAAGTGCTCCGCAGATTCTTTTCTCCACATTCCTGACATATGTACTTCTGCCACTGCTAGTTTACTGCTGAGTCACACAAACTGCCTGTTGGCAACTCCTCTTTGGTGAATTAAAATATGACCAACTCCTGACATTTCCTGACTCCCGAAGGAGTTTGGTCTGGGTCAGATATTGCAGTGAGAAGACGTAGCATTTCTTTGAAAAAGACTCTATAGGCTATTGGGGGATGCAAATAAATGCCAACAAATATAGTCAGGATTTACCAAAAAAAATGTAAGACTTTTAAATACTGCATTGATCCGAATATAAGACAACCCTAATTATAAGACAACCCCTTTTTCAAAACTCATTTTTGGAAAAAGACTTTTTGAAGACCAAATCTTGTTTGTTGTTTGGTCAACATTGCCTATCTGATCCAGGGGGTATGAGTGTTTATGAGTTACTCACAAAGCGCCGAAAAGACAGCAGCTTCTCTCTGCAGTCTGAGGGTAAGCCCTAGTTGAGATTTGTCCTCCGCCGTAAACAGCATCAAAACTTCTCATTTGTTTGCTAACTTGGCCTATTTTTGAGTTGCTTTGTTCGGGACACTCACCGTGTCTCTACATCTTTCAGGCTTCCTGGCACTTATGTGAGTTTGGATTGACAGCTCTGGTCACGAGAGGCACATTCAGTTTACGGCTATTTGGAGCTAATGTCCCATTAATGCATGTTACTAACTTAGCTTCTTCTTCTTCCTTGTGCTTTCTCGCCTCGCAGGTTTCCTTGGATTGTGGTGGCACCTGGATCGTGGGTGCAGTTGCTGCCATGCTCCTGCTCACTGACCTGCTACGCCCTGCACTGCTACTACTATTATTACTAGTTATAGTTCTATTATCTGCCTGTTAAAAGGGAGTTTTTCCTCACCACTGTCGCACCAAATGCTTGGTCTTGGGGGGAATTGTTGGGTCTCTGTAAATTAGAGTATGGACTAGACCTACTCGAACTGTGAAGTGTCCTGAGATATTATTTGACATTACAAATAAAATAGAATTGGTCAATTGGAGCGTAAGTAGAAAACCTGTGGTCCATGGTGCACGGCTGACTCATGTCCTCACAACTCTTATTCATCTTGCCCATACTGCCTAAACAAAACAAAATGTATCACTTTGCGCAGCGCTGTCCAGTTCAGAAAGAGCGAGATTTGTAGTTGTGTAGTTGGAACGGATAAGCAGAACCGAAATATATTTTGTTTTACACGTACCCGGTTCTTGCCGTTTTGGAATTGGTTCTTTTATTAAACCGGGTTTGGTTCCAAACCCTACATGTGACATTCTTCATCAATTATAGGAAACGCTGTATTAAAGGGAAAATCTGTGGAAAAAATGTTCTTTGGTCAATAAGCTGAAACAATCAAACAGCAGGTAGATGACAGTTAACATTTCCACTCATTTTTGTATTCTCTTCTTGCATATCAAAAACATTCTTGTTCAATCCACAATATAGGATGTGTGGATGTTTAGAAACTCAATTACCTCAGGAGTTAAAATTAGCTTTAAGTGAGCAGTTTTGTAGTCTTTCCTACACTGGCCAGCTCTAACAGCTTTGATACAGAGTCTTGTGTTGCTCTCCATCCTCTTCAAAAAGAGCTTTTAGATGTGTGGACAGCTCATAAATTTCAACACGGATGCAGTGTCAGTGCTCAGGGGAAGAAAGAGCTCACACTAGCAGACTTGTGTGCAGATGAAATGGACACTCCCAGATATTCAGATGTGATTATTTGGCCTTATCTATTCTTTCTCTGAACACCTTTGAATTAAATGCATTTCCCAGCCCATTCTCTACCTTTAAGCCTTGTGGTTTGCCAAGGAGGTGTCTTATACATGTGCACCTTGGTTGTGTAGTAGGGCACGGAGGTCAATTAATCAACTAATCAAGAGAACCATTTCTGTATTTGCCTGTTTTTTTTGTGCATTTCTTTATGCTGTGGATGTGCTGTCAAATGTGTTCCTTAATTTTGCCGTTTTATTTACTTATTACATTTTTAAAATGCGTAGATTACTTTTTAAAAATGCTACGCATTACAGGTGGGTGATATGACCAAAATCGTTTATCACAGTATATATCATTTTATATCACAGTAATGGTATATATCACGAAACAGTAATTGTTTTGTGAATTCAATCAAGAAATGGTTTAAAATAACCATACTGTACTTCATCATATTTGATTATCTTCTTTTATTTGGAACTTCCTAGTCTGGCTCAACAGATGTACATTGCTGGGATAAAGCCTGACATCCGCCGGATGTCCCTCCCCTTCTGCTATCTCCGCTATCTATTTTGCAAGGGCACCATTACTGCATCCGGGGTTTAGCACCACCCAGGACGTTTGTGATTGGTTCAAAGAAATGATTTTTCCAGCAGTTGAAAGATGTGGTATGACTCTTTTTAACTGAAGTAATGAAGAAGCTGATGAGGCTTTACCAACAAAACTCCTCCTCCCGGCACCTACACCTCGGAGCCTCTCCTTTCTATCATGCTAGTGTTTCCCTGGTTTGCACCACGATAAGTGCTGAACCTGTTCAATAAGAGACTCCAGGTGTTGGATGACAACCACTGTGTTGTGTCAATGTGTTGTGTTAATGCAGTTGGTGAACACTAGGGGCGCAATCGATGCTAACGGAGAGAAGTGGCCCGATGTGAGACGGCACGCAAGTCTACTCCATGCACTTGGTGCTGAGGGACAAAGACTGTTTTACGTACTACTGGATACAGGTACTACATATGCTACTGCAGTGGATGGACTTAAAAACCACTTTGTTCCTAAAGTAAATGTGATTGTGGAATGTTGCAAATTTCGCCAGAGAGCACAGCGACCGGATGAGTCGATAAACCAGTATCTAGCCTCATTACGTGAACTGGCTGCACTGTGTGAATTTGGTGATATGGAGGAGCAAATGCGTCGGTGGGAGCCATACATACGCAACAAAGGAAGGCCCGCCAGAAAGAAAAAAGGACACCTGCTTCAACAATGGCACTTACAAATAGCCGCCGCTTCTGTTACCGTTGTGGATCCATCACACACCTTGCAAATAAACCGTCATGCCCTGCAGCTAAAGTGATGTGCAATTCATGTGGAAAAGTGGAAAATCTTTCCAAAATGTGTCGATCTGGACAAAAAGAGGTGCGTGAAATAGTGATAAACGAACTGACTGTACTTCTACTGACAGGTACTGTGCAAGAAAACATTCTCTGTACTGTGCAAGTGAATGCAAATGGAATGGAAGTCAAATAAACTGAGACAAAAATCAACAAAACAGTAAGGAGTATACAGACAGAAAGCGAGGAGCAAAAGTGCCCACCTTCCAAGTGAACCATGCTGTGTGAGTCCGGAGACTGGAACATGTCTACAAGGGGTCATTGAAAAATGTACAGAACCTCGGACAGTCTGGACCATGTACTTACCTTCTCAGTGATGGTGGGAAATGGAATGCCTCAAAGCTGGCGCGTTTCCCAAAGGAAGCTCTAGCTTTCATCAGTGAGAACAATGAGACTACACTGGATGGACTCACTGTGACCGAGAATGTGCATGATGGGCAAGAACCAGGCCACCAGAGTCAGAAACCCACCTCAGTGGTTAATAGACTTTGTGAGATGAATATGATACAGGATCAACATGTGAACTGTGCAAATTGGAGAAAAAAAAAAATCACTGTCTGCTAAGTGAAAAAAGAATATTCATACTGTTCTGCTATGTACACATGTACAGTATGTTCCTTTAAGAGAAGGGGAAATGTGTCCTGTTAATGCTGTTGGTGAATATTCGGGGCGCTAGAGTGCACAATAGGATATACAAGTGATTGTTATGTACGTAGCAGAAAGAATAATAAAGTTACAGATTAGCAGTTATACATGTCTCTCGGCTCGTACTTAAAATACCTTTACAAAACACCACACACTGGGAGTTCGCTATTTGCTATGTCTCCTGTATATTTCCCTCCTGGTAGAAAACTCTTAGCCTATTTTCTTCTCCTTTCTCTTTGGTGTACTCCCTTCGCTCTCAGGGATTAAACACAACTTCTGACTAATTTGTTTTCCCCATGCCAAGTTAAATCTGTTTTACAGATGTCTTACTCCTTGAATTTTAATGGCTATATCAAACTATCAAATAAACACTTCAGAATACATATATATTGCATCAGTGTTTCCTCTAAAATTTCTGCCGCCATGGTATCAGAAATATGGCAGACACACAACAGTGTTTCCCCTAGGATTTTTTTTAGCTGTGGGGGTAGGTTTGTCAACCCCCCCCCCCCCCCCCCCCATGTTGCAAAATAACACAACTAGCATCATCATCAAGAATAAAGAATGCGAATGTAACGATCGCGTCATTCACGTGCATATTAAGTAGCCACATGTATCTGTTTTGGTCTTATAATACATCCACAGATTTACCGCTCCAGGAGAGAAGAAGGTTCGCTCAGCCAGCAGTTAAGTTTATAAAAATGTGTCCAAATTTCTAGATTTCCGCCAAGCTAAGACTACAACCGACAGCTTTATTTGTTTTAGCTTGTTGGTAAAAATTGTCTATTTGCAGAGTAGAGCTGAGTTTGGTCAAACAGCGCGGTGGACAGAGCAGACAGAGCAGATTAAAATATGGCTTTCTACATGTTTATGCCGGTCTATACAGGTGAGTGCATTGATAAGTATTGACTTTTTACTCACGAAGGTTTCACTGTAGCCTACTTAATCCTCTGTATCGTTTCCAGTCAGGTGCTGCGTGTTTTAGATGTGTGTGTGTGTGTGTGGCAAAAATCCCGGCATGTGAATAGAGACAGGGGGCTGGGTTTGTGCTCTACCTGTGAAGCGCGTATCCGCGCTATTCTCCGACAATCAACACTGATACCGTTGCGTGGCGGCAGAAATTTAACTGTGGCGGTGCGCCACTTGCCAATCAACATAGGGGAAACACTGACATATAACTTATTGCTAACTAAAATGCTAGTTAACATTAGTAATTAAACTAAACAGCTAATGTACGTCCAAACTGCCTGCAAGCTTCTCCTGTACTATACGGTAATTCCTCTACTATGCGACAGTAAGTCGCGTGGTTATGACACAATCGTTAGCCTATTTTTATAAAAACGTAGCCATACGTAAGATACAAGGTAATGGAGCCTTTTATACATTGTCATGTTTCTTTAGAAATAAATAATGGACAAATGAAGTCTTTAAACGCTTCAGATGTAAAGTTATTGGCTGTCAAAGTGACGCCAAAATGAATGGCAGTCAATGGAATGCTAAGGGGGGATGATAGCTTATTAGCATCAAAATGGTGCCATGGCGGCTTCGCTCTGATGAGGCAGGCTGACCCCCTTGGACGTCATCACTCGCAAAGTCATGGCAACCAAATAAACAACAGGGCGAGTACACTTGTCACTCAATCTTAGACAAAGTGACAAACAGTGAAGAAAGCCGCGACATGAAATCCGCACTCACGCGGGTCCCGTGAAATATGACAGCTACAGTTTATTGAAAATAGCATTGTGGACACTGAATGTGATGAATTTACTGTTTATCAGACCCCACATGAGACAAGAAGCTAACGTTAGTGAACGCTGCGGTCCCTCTGCCTTTAACTCCCCGCTGCAGGAGACGGTGTATTCCTCCGACACACTGTATTACCCCTAATTTCCACTGGTTGCGGAACGGCGGCAGAGTCATTAGGTTTCCATTAAAGTCAAGTGTGTATTTCCACTGACTGCACAACGGCTGCGTTCCAACTCCGGCACAGGTCCGGCAGTCTGCAGCCCTGCGGATCAGATACGCAGAGCTTCTATTTTTGCCGGACGCCGGAGAGCTCCGCAGCAATTCAGCACACGGCAGATAGTGCGGGACAGGAAGTCGAGCACAGAAACAAAATAAAACATGCGGTTCATTTTCAAAATAAAATACACCGTGCACACAGCGGATCATATTTCCCTTCACTACACCTTGAAAACACAGCACAGAGTTGTTTCCTCTCTACTCCCCTGGATGGAAACAAACTGTTGTTGGTTTTGTGGTTCTATTCTACGTGAATTCGCAAGATCTCGTGGGTCCTCGTGACTACAGCTGTCAGTCATGGCTGCAGCCTTGGCGCAACAAATCTGGACCTGGTGGGTATTGACGGACGGCGGAGCACGGAGCCGACACGCAGCGGAGCCGTTCCGCAGACATTCGGCAGTTGGTGGAAATTAGCAGTTAGCGTTACTTTTTTAAAACTGTTTTGCAGGTTAGTGGGGGTGCATACCGCTCAAAACCAACATGAAAAACGTAGCTAGTAATGTTCACTCAGCGTTTTGTTTTGTTGTTACAGGTGCCGTAGGTAGGATTGTGAAGATCCAGGACTTAGCCAAAACATTTGAACATCAACAACTTCTCAGTCCCTCCCCCCTTTCTGCTAAAGGCCAAACGGTCTCCAAAGCTCCTCCCCCCACAAGGGAGAATTAATGCGTGTGCATGAGCAGTGATTGACACGCAGTTAGACACGCCCTCTGGCCCTGATTGGTGCATCTGAACAGGGAGTGGTGGAATTTTGCAAATCGCACTCCAGACTACAGACCAGAGGAACCAGATTATTTTTTAAATAACCTGCTTCATTTAGTTCTACTGGAACATAGGATCAGTTTCAGCAGATATGACAGAAAGTTAGTTTTATAAGGCTTACCTACTGCATCTTTAAACTGTGTGTAAAATAAGCAGTGACGTTAAATCACCGGTTTCAGGTAACGGCACCCTACGGTACCGTCTATTTGCTGGATGGTTTCAAGGCAACGGTCGGTAGCAGATAAACCCGTTGACAGCGACGTTATTGTTCATATTTTGGCACAATGTTTCTGACTGTAGTAGTGGTCATAGTAACTGAAAGTGTGATGTGAGATGCTAAAAAGAAACTACACGCTGTTTTCAGGTAATGTTACTTTTTGATGTTCAACACTGATTGTGTTAATTATTTTTTCAGGCTTACACAGTGTTCTGTTAAATGTCAAAGGCACATTTATCATTTTTTTTTAAATGTGCTCCCTGCTCCACAGATTGAGATATTCACACCCGTTTAAGGTGTGAAAGGGTGAAATGTTAGTTTTTAAAAAGTTAAGACAATGCTGATGTTTTGAAAAACAAGTTCAGATGCATTCATTACACATGGCAGTCTGGTTAAGGTCAGAGCAGACCCTTTTGTTTCTATTCTCCCTTTGTCTCTCCCAGGTAGATTAGGTCAAAACCACACACTTAACATATAGAAGAAACTTTGTCCCATAGCAGGAAGCAAACACCCTGCTGTGCTCAGACTAAGATTATAATACATGATAGTCTTTGATCTGCGTCTGAGAGAAACCCCCAATGTGCATGCTAGAGGTGTGATCATCACATCTGAGGCTATGAAGAAAGCCAATGAGATGCGTTCAACACATCATCATGCCAACGACGGGCTAATGGGAATAGAATCGGCTCCAGGTGCAGGGAAATATAATTCTGAAACTTACAATGATCGGGACAGTAAAATGTGACCCCACAGGGGAAGCATCTTGCTGTCCGCTGCTTGCAGTGTATTGTATTGTCTTGTCTTGTTTGTGACTGAATTTATGTGACTCCATCAAGGAGGAACATAGATTTAGGCCAGTCAGCTGCATTGTAACATTTGTTTTTTGTCATGTCGTCTTCATCATTCTGTTTAATTAAATCGTTTGTTAATCCTTCATTTGCACCCCAGTCTTTTCTCCTTCCTCAAAGATTTAGAACACGTCCTTTAATTTACTCAACAAGATTCATAAAAAAATAACTATGCATATGTGCAGCATTCAAAATCTGAGGAAAAGAATGTATATGCATATTGTGGTCTTTGTACATCCACACAGTTTTAGTCTTGAATCTACATAGACATTTAAGCATCTGACCCTGATGTTGCCTTTTCATTTGTGTGTATTTGAAACATCCAAGTTTGTAAAATAAAGCAGAACTTTAAAGAAGATGCCAAAGGTTTACAAGTTCTTAAAAGTTCAGGATAAGGGAAGCCCCATGTTGCCTGCTATAGGTTCTTGTAGTGGAAAAGCACTACACTAGATGTGACAGGTACTGTAGTATAAACAGTCTCCCAAAATAATTTCTTAGTGGGATAATGTGTGTGACGCACTCAGATCGACAGAAAACAAAGTGACGAGAAGCGACCTCCAGAAGAAACATGAGAGAAAAAGAGAGAAGTGAGGACAAAAGGCAGAGCGACTTCAATGGCTGTCATCTCCTGCCAACAAACAACACACAGCTGGTCTGTTGGTTTATGGGACAGCTTCTTCAGAGTGCCATAAATCTTACCACTGTTCCTTTTAAGAGCTTTTGTCCTACTTTACTCAAAGCCACTCTTCAAAGACAATAAATAGCCGTTAGTAAGAGTTTGTTGGCATCACTCTGGCTCCTTCTCTTAACTCTTGGCACAGTTAGGATTGCCAAAAAAGAAATGCCAGCAAACAAGACCAAACTGACGGAGAGCATTAGGTTTGCTTGTCTAATTCAGTAGGGGTTGTCCAAACAAAACTGTTGTAATGTGAATTAAGAGGCCTTTCAGTTTGACACTGTGGATTCATTCAAAGATAGCCAACTCATTTATACTGCGATGTCTTGTTGTGCAACACAAATGTATTCGCTCATTTTCACTCTTGCTGCAGTTAAAGAAAAATGTTGCTGGTTTAAATCCATCTCTGTGTCATGGCAGTGTGGGCAGTGTTTAGATGAACGGTGTTTGGCTTTCCTCCGTGAAGCGTTGGTTCTGGGGAGACCTCCGCTGCCCTACTCCTCTGTGCACTGGCGCCACCGAGGGAAGCCAAACACTGTTCATCTAAACACACTGCCCACATAAAGATGACAGAACTGGCTTCAAAATCGGCAAAGTATCCCTACTCATTCATGGTTTTCTCAAATGTTTGGTGGTTGAATATCTTGCAAAAAGACACTGGGATTTTCAAACTGGGTGGTGTAAAATCTGTTGAGTTCCCCTTGAAGTTAGGGTCATATATCCTAAACTTTACTTTTCTATTTTATCCATTTAAGTAGCTTTTAAAATGTTTAATGCCTATGTTATAGCTCAAATTCTGACTTCACTCTCTCAATATTAGTACTTACTTAATACTCTTCTTTCACTGTAAGGGAGACTCATGTATGCATATTCTTAAACGTGCACATTTACCTGTATATTGTCATTTTAACATTTGGTAGAGGCTTTAAAAAAACTTTGTAGTCAATTAAAAAAGTTTTCTGATGTTACTGTCCAAAGGCTCTAAGAATATTTCCTTTCAAGGGTTAAGTTGTTTCTCAAACTGAGTGCCAGATATTAAACTTGTCATCAACCAAAAACATTTTTCATCCTTAAAATACCTTTAGTATAATAAAATACATCAAGCCATCTACAAAACAAGTTTCTGTGATGATGGGAATTTGAATATCTTAGGTTTACACAAACTTGTGCAAAATCACTCAGCCTGTGCCCACATCCAGTGTGCTAAAAAGAACGTTTTCATGCTAACATGCCAGTCTGCTTTCCCTTCATGTCATCACCTACTCCAAATTTCCTCTTCTATGCTGTTTCTGGCACGCTGCTCAGAGAAAAACACTGAGATCAAACAAGTGGTCACATGAGACATGAGAGCAATAAACCAGAGCACGATTTTCTCCCATAGCTAGACCCCTCCTCCGCAGCGCTCTGTGTCGGCCCGGCCACCCGAGTTGCTAGTCTGGGAAGAATCAAACACCTGGCATTTGTCACCCCACATCCCCTTCCCAATCAACCCGACCCCCAGTCTCCGTGTGGGAAAACTTAAACGGCATTTACATACAGCGCAGACAAAAACACAGGTTCTGCTCGTGCTAAGTAATAACTCCCCTGGCTAAACAAGCTGCCCCTACAGAGAAAGATACATAAAGACTCAGTCTTTATACAAGCTTTAGAGAATAGAAATGAAAACACCATTGCATAAAAGAAAAGTGCTCAACGCACAGGGATTTAGACTTTTCTTCCACAAACGCTCACCCTTTTTCTCCTTTCAAAAGCTAAAAGGATTAAAGGGGAACTCTATGCTATTCACTGCGGCGTCTCCCCTTTCTCCTCAGGTGTTGTAAAACCATAAATCTTTCTTGTCTACTATGTGGCTTTAAAACAGCCCTTCTTTATGGGAAGGTTCTCCACCAAATGTGCGTGGACTAGGCAACCCAGTGAAATGTCAGCCTATTCATGAAAGAAGCCACTGTAGACATGGGCTTTTCCTAATCCTGCACTTGAGCTGGAGCTACAGAGGAATACTTTAAGTTTGCAAGTAAACACATTCTACATCCACATTCAATTACTTCTAACTCATACACACTTTAGGTGTACAACATTTTGCTGTTAATAGGGAAACAAAACTTCATTTCATAACTATCTTACTCCAGTTTTGTCCATTTCCTGGCCACCCAGATGTATGCAGCTTAACTAGTTAATAGTGCCCACCCCTTCTTCCAATACCACCAGACCACCAATAAAGAAGATTCTTTGTTGGTCACTGATTTTATAGCCCTTCCATGCCAAGGAAAGGACTTACCACCAACAAATCCTCTCCTTTAAAGCCTTGGAAGAATTGGATATCCTTCCAAAGCCCTTACAGTGTCCAGCATGTTTTTACACCACTGGCCGCCTGGGCCACTAGATCAGTGGCCCGCAGAAAAGAGGAAAAAGAAAACACTTTACCATGAAGTTCTTAATGTATTAATCGTATATACATTGTAGGGCTAGATCTGAATTTTCAGATATTCGTGAATGCAGGCTGAAATTCACTGTGGTGTTGTTGTCTGTATTAAGCCGCTAATGTTAGCTAAATGTCGCTGGCTAATTTATGCAGCACTATGTCGTCCATCTCAGCCAAGAACGGAGAAATGTTGAGTACTCTAACTATGTATGGTTATACTGTAGCAGCCTGGTGTCGTTTTCAGGCGATTTGATAAAGGTGAAGATACTCCAACTGTTCATAATGATAATGCTCTAGGCACTGGCTGGCTGAGCATTCATTCACAAACACTGCATCGGTCATCACTTGGCAAAAATTCCATTTGTTTTGAATGCCTGCAGTGAAAAGTTAAGTCTGATTTAACTTTTGGAGAAAAGCAACACAACGTCACCCTGTGGGGGACAATCACATGACCGGAGATCAGACTCGTCTGTCTGTATCGCGGCGTGAGAGTCCTGGTAACGTTACAGTAAACAGGAAACATCACTGGCTATCACTGCCACAAAAAAGTTGACTTTGAAGGTAAAAAACGTAACACAAGCACTGAACTGCCTGGGAGTTTGTGTAACAATAGGTGGCCGCGTCCTGCAACAACAAAGCACTGTCGCTTCATCTCTCGCTTCATTGTCTTTTCTTTCTCTTTCTCCACTGCCTTCACGTGTGGTCGGACATGTTGCCCCCCCCCCAATGCTGCTGCCGAAGCTTTGAATATTCACTGTTGATAAGTACCTAAGCTTCAAAGCTCAAAAAATGGTATTTGGTACAGCCCTAATACATTGTAATGATTAATAAAAACAACAAACAATGAAAGCCTTTTCTACATCTACAAATATGCGTTCAGTCAGTTTAGTTGGAATAACTAATAATTCCTGTTATTATACAGCACCGATTGTTCTAATTTAGGTGAAAAGCCAGAATGAGGCTGTATTTACATTCTGTCAAGGCAGTCATGGCATAACCAACCCTGGAGTTTTCAACAGTGACGTTACCGTTTCTTTTCAACGGTTTGCTTTATTTGCAATAGTTTCTTAAAAGCATCATATGTCTTCCAAGATATAGTGTCTTTTCTCTCACAGAGAATCATTGGATCAGAATAAAATCTGTTTTACTACTGTCAGTCCGTTCAGCTTTACATATATCAAACATATAATTATCAATTCCAGATACAAAACACATTATGCAATGTGCTTCTCCACCACTCACTATAACCACTATTACTGTCAGTACTAAACATTGTGCTAAACTACAAACAACAACGTCGTCAGTGGGCTTATTACCTAGTTAACAACCGCTAAGGAAAAATCCAGCATATAGATGCCATCTTAGGATACGTGAAATAGGTGATTTAACGCATCCGCTCATTTTACATACGGTTAGCAACAAAACAAAATGCTGAGGCAACAATACAAAAAAATGTTCATGCTGGTTTTGAGTGGTATGCATCCCCACTAACCTGGAAAAGTTTTCAACAGTAATGTTAATACAGCGTGTCGGGGGAATACAACGTCTCCTGCAGCGGAGAGTCAAAGGCAGAGGGACCGCAGCGTTTGCTAACATTAGCTTCTTATTTTACCTGTTGAGGAAATTAGCCAACTCTGCGTCCTTTTGGGCTCTAAACTGTCTCCATGTTTTAAATGCATCTCCAATATGTACCCATGTTTTACCACGTCTCTGGTCATGCGACTGTTTAAAAAGATGCAGAGGATTTTTATAGGTCAGGCAAAATGAATCTTACTCCGTTAGTCCACTTCGTTGCTGATGCCGTGGCTGCAGCCAGCCCTTTTTGCGTCTTTGCATTTCATGTCTGGCAACCCGGGTGTGAAAATGGGCAGGTTAGAGAAAGGGAACAGGCTCGGTTAGCACCTGTTAGCACTGGTTAGCTCCTGTTAGCGTTTAACTCCAGTTAACTCCACCATAGTCTGGATTGACGACGGTTCTGGTACGGGATAGTTGCAGCGCCTCCAAAAGTTCGCCGGATGTCCCTCACTTTCCGTTTTCTTTGTGTTTACTTTAAAGTCCAGTCGCCTTGAGCAACATTAACCTCTTAATTAACTCTGAGCAACGTTACACGCTGAAAATGGCAAGTTTGGAAGAAAATTTGGATTGTGCAACAAGGCAGGTCTGCTTGGTTCTTTCGGGGAATAATTGTAAAAATTTACAAAGAACCTGGCATTAACTCTCTAATTGGGATGTTTTGGGACCGATTGGTGGGATTCCTCTACAGTGCTGTGTGAGGTGTGGCAATGCAAGACTAAATCCACTATAAAGAAGCATATAGCAACTCCGTAGGTGGACCTTTGCTTGGCGGCTGCTACAATCAACTTGCCCAACATACCTTTCTACTGGCCCTGGGCCATTTCTTTTGTGGAACCCTTCTCCACTTTTCCAGTAAAGTGGCCTAAAAGCTCAAATCAGTGAGTCCAATGTGCTGGAGTTGTACAAGGGTCAGACAGCTGCTTCCTAAACCTCCATGATGATAAAAGGGACATAGTTCTTCTTGCTGTAAGTGTTATCAAATTAGCTGGCTGACCAAGTTAAGGTAAGGCAGACCAAGAACTCTTATACTCTTGTTTTCGATAACAAACTATGTTCTACTCACATCTGATTTGGTGGACTGGTCCTCCATATCAGAATCATTGGGGTCCACCAGTTCCTGGAACGGCGGAAGTGTCGACACCTTCCTGTGCTCTGCCTCATCACCTTCTGGTCGCAGTTTACTTGTTCGCATCTGTGATCTATCCTTCAAGAGTTTCTTTTCCAAATGTTGAGATCCGGACCCTGATGTATGCTTCCCTGATGGATCCACAAATCCCTTTTTACGTTTTTTGGTCACATGATCGTCACTATCGGGGGTGGGCAGGCGCTTGTTTAGCCCTGACCCGTGGGTCATTCCCTCAGTCCGATGCTCCTTGGACAAAGACTTGGGTTCCTTAAAGCCCATCTTAGGATTTATATCTCTAAGTGGTTGGTTCTCTTTGGGTTTCCTGGAAGGTTCTTTGGGGGCTTTGCTGGGTTCCCAGCCAGAGTCTCTGAAGGCACTTTTGGGCTCTTTCAAGTCTTTTGGAGGCTTGTCTTTGTGGTCCTTGGAGGGTTTGTGGAGTTTTGAGAAGCTGCTGCTGTTGGTGTTGGTGGTTGTGGCGGTGGTGAGAAGGGCAGTGCTGCTTCCTTTGGAGCCATCCTGTGGATCAAAAGGGTAGAGGGAAATCCCACTTTAGGTCAATGGGCAAACATAATAGGGCAAGCCCATTATGAGCCACTGAGAAATACTGCTGTATGAAAAACTGGCCTGATTTTTGGTTTAAATCTAATATTTTCCAAGCAGCGTTCAAACCCTTCTGCTTCAGTGTTCAAATGTCTCCTGTGACTATGTTTTCCTCTTGCTGTTCGTATTGTGTTGACTTTGGACTGCACTTTAGACTACATGTAGTACTTCTAACATTTTAGAAGTACCAAACAACAAAGTGAGCAAAAAACCGGCAGGTAGGTCAAATGAAGATTAATCCTCTGCCTTTTACACAAGAGAAAACATGCTTGCCACCCTGCAGTTTGGCATTACCATCTGTGAAAAGAGGTCTATTCTGAAAAGAAAATCAAAAGTTTCTTCTTAGTCCCCATCTATGGGCTTAAAGAGCAAACTCAGGACTTCTTTTGAACAGTGCTGTTCAGTGGGGTGAGGGGGCCTTTTCAACAGCCACACATGCATAATCTTGAAAAAATTGAACGAAGGGCAATGTGGAGAAAGGAGGAAATGCATTCCTTCTAACGACAGGGTCCATTTGTCCCTGGGTCTCACCTCCAGCCCCCTTGCCAATATTTCATCAATGCAGTAAACCCATTAAAGCAGTCTAGACGGCAGGTTGTGTTACAACTCTGCCGCTAAAACCTTTCATTTTTGCCTATCGGCTGGTGACCCCGGGACCTCAGGATGTAAAGCTGCCGGCTCATTGTAAACTCCAGCATGCTCCTCTACTGCAGTGAACCCATTCCCCTGCAAGGGCAGCCCAACATAAAACTAGTTTAGTGCTCTGGAGGGGACACACAGTGACTCTGCTGCCATCAACATTCAAGATATCACTAAAGTGGCACTTTTAAACAAACCTTTCAGCACCGTGACATTGGCAGGTTAGCAGGTGACCCAAGTTCATGTAAATCACTGAAGGGCCTACAACAATAATGCTGACAGAGTGACATCATGAGTACAAACAGATATTGAATACCTTTTTCAGAATGCATTCTTTTCATGTAAACAGCATGTCTGGATGTAGTAATTTTCTAATATATTTTACTATGATATTACTATTAGGAGTAGTAGTAGTAACACTCCACTATTATTTTATAGTCTGTATATTATATGTACTTAACTTTAATGTACCCTGATGTATACTAGAGAACTACATTGTGTAAATGTAACATTAATAATCTTATTATGAAATACTATATTTACATTGCATTTTATTCAGTTTCTTTAGGGTTAACACTATTAAATTCAAGACTTTTAAAGATCTTTTTATACCATATAGAATGCAGATGTTTCACGATCATACTGGCTAAAGTATGAAAGTATAATGGAAAACCAGTAGGGGCAAAATGGCCTAGATTCATGTATTATTACTGTAGATCACATTGTGCTCCCTGCAGTTTACAACAAAAGATCCTGATGATATAATTAATAAAATGAATTCGACCTGTGATAAGCGGCATAATATGGATGAATTGATTAATAAATACAAAAATAACAATTTATTTATGTTCATTAAAGATTTTGCTAATGTGACACTTTGCCATTATGAGTTGCTGAGCTACTACTGTAGCTAGCAGCAGCACTAGGCTAGTGTTTGCTACAGGTCTAAAGCTGCTAACTCATACTGCTTCCTGCAGCACAAGGGTCACAACAATCCCACTTTCACTCTACAGGTGTGTAAAGTCTCCTGACAGCCCACAATCACATACAGAAACTTTTAGATCTAACATTACTGTCTTTGGCAGGTAGAAACATTGTTCAAGACTTTATGGAATTAAATGTAAGACTTTTAATACCTTATAAGGCCTTTTTGAGGAAAATAAATGTAATGTTTAAAAAAATGTATTTCAAGACATGCATATATTATCACTTTCATATGAATACGATACAACTTATTATATCCATATATATAATATATTCGGAGTTGTTCTACTGGACTCAATATTTTTGTACGTCTATATTAACACAAATATTTGCAGTTTATATAGTCTAAAATACTGTAATGTCTATAATGTAGCTTTTGAATGTTTATCTCATTCTATGAATTTCATTCATATACTTCTTTTTCTGTTTTTTGTTCTTTTACCCTGTCTTAGTGCATCTTTTGTGCTGCTGAACATATACATTTCACCAATAAAGTCTGATCTAAAAATCATCTTTATTTCAGGTGTGGTAGTTTAATAATAATACCTTCTTAAATAATGGGGAAAAACTAAAGTATTTAGGACATTTTGTCAAATAGTTATGATTTATTTCAATAATATCTAATGTGTTCTAATACCCGTGCAATAATTGTCAATATGTCATGGAGAAAGAGAGGGGGCAGTGAGTGAGTGAGTGAGTGTGAGTGTGAGTGTGAGTGTGAGTGTGTGTGTGTGTGTGTGTGTGTGTGTGTGTGTGTGTGTGTGTGTGTGTGTGTGTGACCTCCTGCCCCACAAGTAATTCATCACACACACTGTGTTTAAACTGGAAACTGTTTCCATGTGTAATGGGCCTCTCATAGTCTGGCTCTTAAATGACACTATTTAAAGGGACTAAAAATAACACAAAATGGAAACAACATGCCAGCTTATTGACACACATGATTTAGTGCAGCTCGAGATAATATCTCAGATCTCACATGTAGCTTCTAGGCCTATTATCCATGCCTTCTCTCTTCCCCATCTCTCACATTATTGTCTAAAATCTGCATGAGAAATTTTAACAGGACATTAGAGTAAAATATGGACATGGTCAGCCCCACAGGTTGTCACAGCATTGCCCTAAGTCAGTAAAGTAAGTGCTAGTAAGATATAGTTGGATTAAGCCAAAGTTGGATGTCTTTGAAATGCCTGTGTTTAAATATCTTGGAGGGATTTAAATCTGCCAAATATGTGGGGATTAGGGCCAGTTTCAGAGCTGGGTGGAGCCAAGAGAGGCAGAAGAGAAGGTTGTCTTGCTCCAAGTACCTGGAAACAACACTGACCTGTGACCCATGGAAGCTTTTGTTCTTCTTTGGGTCAGAGAAGGTGGATGTCAGCAAGCTGTTGGGAAGTGTAGGCAGCTTCAGGTTCTGGCTGAACAGGGAGGTGGAGCCCTCCTGCATTACCATCACCTGTCAGATGAACAGCAACAAACCAAAATCAGCAGAGGATTCTTTGCTTTGAAAAGATTTTTCATTGGGTTGCAGTTATAAAAGTTAAAAAGTAATACTGGGTATTGAACTTAAAGGTGTACAATACTTCATGATTTCCAAAAGGATTTGAGTACCAAAAGCTGGCACTGAATGCTTGGCTAGATTCTTAGTCTTGTTTGTTGACTTATTCTTTGAGCAGATAGTTCATGATTTCAATTTCTTTCTTTTAATGGGAAAATATGTATTCCAAAGGTCTCCGAAAATATGCGCCATTTGTTTTTGTTTTTTAGTCTTCCATTGCTGTATTGGAAGGCAGTACATCTTAAACCAGTTGACTTTATATGCTGATACTGAACTTTTTCTAACAAGAATGGCTTAAAGTGTTACCAGTACCTGATTTATGAAACATCTGCATATAAAATAATTTTGTGAGGTGTATTTTTAATGGTTACTGGGTTTAACTGCCTCTGCCACTCAATGTTTGGGGCTAAAGGTTCAATAAAGAGTACAAATAGTAAAGAAGAGAAAGTTTCGCCTTTTTTTGTTACACAAGAAGCCGTTTTTTATTCATTATTGCGAGGCATTAAAAATTGTATTGCTCTGGTTTCACCGCCAAAGCTTAGGTATCGTATTGCCACTGAAAGTTTCAAATGATACACAGACCTATTCAAAAAAGAACTTAATTAGGGCATTTCTGCTTTACGGTATTAGAATTAAAATCTAAAAAGAATTGTTTCAAATTTGGGCAGTACATCTATTCGCCTCCTTTCTAAGAGTGAGATGAGAGGGTTAATATCAAACTGTGTGTTTATTATGGAGCTGGAGTAAGCCTAGCTTAGCATAGAGACCTCTGCCGAAGTTCATTAATACCCGACAACGGACACCTCAAAGGGCATTAACCCGCTTATACCATTGTCACTTGCCAAATAACATATTTTTAAAACATACGTTTATATTTTAATTCATTTTACAATTGAAATCTAAAGTTTTTCCAAACGATAACTCTGTTTCCCTGGCTACGAATGAGGGTTTGAATAATACCTGGAGCAATCATTCCTATCCCATAAGGTTGGTATGTAATGCAAACGTTATTCCCTGCTCCAGGAAATAGGAAGGACCTTAGATACGACTTGCCACCCTTAGCAACGGGAGACATTTATAGTCCGCTCAGGTCGTAGAACCCTTCAGCTCAGCTACGAGCCAGAAAGCTAACGCTATGCTAGCAAGATTCAAAATCAATAACATTGTGTACAGTTGACAATCGGTAAAAATAATTTGACAGCATGTTGAACAAGACAAGCTAGCTATCCAGCCATGTCATTATATACATGACACATATCATATATCTATATCATATATCTATATATATATATATATATATATATATCTATATCATATATATATATATATATATCTCTATATATATATCTCTATATCTATATATATATATAGATATATATAGATAGATATAGATATATATAGATAGATATAGATATATATAGATAGATATAGATATATATAGATAGATATATATATATATATATATAGATAGATATATATATATATATATATATAGATATATATAGATAGATATATATATATATATATATAGATAGATATAGATAGATATATATATATATATATATATATAGATATATATATATAGATAGATATATATATATATATATATATATATATATATATATATATATATATATATATATATATATATATCTCAGCAATGATAAAAGTACTGGTCTCATTAAACGAAAATAAACTTGAAGCCACTTTATAGTGGTGTCCAAGTCGCTAGTCATCTTTAGACAAGCCTGTTTCATCCATGACCCCCAAAGCATGTTGGAAATCTTACTTTTGAGTCTTCTGAACTTCGTTTGTGAGGATCCCGTTGCTGTTAAAGAGAGGGACAACAAAAGAGATGGATAATCATTATTCACAGCTAAATTCAATAAAATACAAAGAATGTTAGCTTCGGCAAATACTCATTACATTATTAATGTCCAAAAATGTGGAACAAGGCGTGGTAAAGTAAGTTTGAATTGAATGAAATTGAACAAAGTAATGTACTAAGATCTTTCACTAGTGAGATTCTCCTCCTGACAATAGTTTCGATATGGTCTATGTCAGCACTAGAGCCATTTTGAAGCTAAGAAGGGGCTGCAGGGCAAAGTAAATAGAGAGCACTTAGCTTCAGTCATAAAACTTCTAGACCACAAGGGTCCTCTGGTAGGGGGCCAACGGACTGACTGCACCCAACACTGAGGAAGCAGCTGGAGATGTCCTGATCCCAAGGGTTGTATCAGGGCATATTTGATTGGCTAAAATAAAGCCAATCAAAATTCGAAGCTTTCTTTACTGTACTCTGTGTTTTGTCCACCTCAGCCTGCTAGTGTTGTAGTGTGCTGCTCTCCTTTACTACACTGCAAGCATTTCGCTCCATATGCGAGTAAAAATAAGTGTGTGAACATGGAACATTATTTGGTTGCATGCACTGAGACTTCTCTCTTTGCCGTCACAGAGGAACTCCTCTCTGCTAGAGCAGCCTCCCTCTCCTCAGTTGTCATTCTGCTCAATCTGCAATCAATCAGCTCCTGTTCAACAAAATCACCACTGTTTGCTGTCCTGGCTCCACAATGGAGGAACAAGCTCCCCATTGACATCAGGACAGCAGAAACGCTACACATCTTCCCAATAAAATAAATAAATGAAATTTTCTTTTTTCTCTATTTCTTATTGTTTCTAAATGTAGCACTTTACAATATAAAAAGGACTAGGCAGAAAAAACTTGATGAGGACATCCCTAACTCCCACTAAAAGGTAAACTTTACAACTATAGAGAGCTTTAATGTGGGAATGCCAATGGTTAACCACAGAGAATAGTTTTGACCGGTTATACACGTTCTGAAGTGTTATATTTTATATTTTGAAATAAATGCTCTTTAGATCAATAAATTGTTGGATATACAGTAGTGGTGTAACGGACTGTAACTGATCCGTACGGATTCTTTTCAACTTAAATACATTGTTTTGTTAGAGAGAAAGTAGGCTACAGAAAAAAGGTACCGTTACCAAATTTCAGCTACCCTCTATTGGTCCAAACGTTGACTAAGAAAAGGGAGTACTCAACTTGAATGTTTGTTGCTTAAAAGTTATAAGTGAGTTGATTAATTTTTTGTTTTTTGTTTTTGTTTCGTTTTTTGTTATTGCCAACCGTTCCGGACCGCTGACCTTGAATAAAAATCCGATGTGGACCATTGTGTAATAAGATTGAGAAGGACTGGCCTAAACTATACACACTGCAATGCTACGTTTACAGCTATAACGTTACTACTAACTTCATACACGTGCTCTCTCTCTCTCGACCGCATACTCGCTAACGTTATGCACACAACCTACGCATTCCTTCAAGGAGTTTGCTACTTGTAAAACACATTTAGTTAAAAAAACATCTTAAAAATGTGTGTAAAAGAATTTACTTGATGCTTAGACCCAGCCGGAAGTCAACTTTGGCCCTCACTGGCAGAAACCCTGCAGCTCTGACGACCGACTGTTGGACAGCTTTTACAAAGAAAGGATGCATCACAACCATGTGTGTTGTCATTTAAAGTTGATTTTTTCTTAAAAATGAACTGGTTAGTTACCGCTTAATGGGTGTTGGACTATCAAAAGCATAATTAATTGAAACGGACATCCCTACTTTGATGGTTAGATCAGCTGATGTAAGTGCTGCTACATTTTAAGTAATTCATTCTGAATTGTATAGGTTTCACAAAATACTAACGCAAAACAATCGCTACTGTATATGTTTTAACAAATTGTATATTGCAGAATAATTCGGAAATCAAATGATGATGATGAAATATACCAAAAGCAAAGACAACACTGGTCAAACAACAAAGCAGCCTCTTCAGAGCAGGAGATAACAGGAGTGGTTCGGTTACAGCTCATAGTTAAGTCCGGAAATATTTGGACAGTGACACAATTTTCATAATTTTAGCCCTGTGCGCTAACACAATGAAATGAAATCATCAAGATGCAGTCCCTCCAGAAAAACATGATTATGCGATCGCAGAATTCAATGCATAATCAGCCAAAGTCTGCATATTTATGCGGGGGGGCCGCATTTCTTCAAATACGACACACTTTCGCCGCATAAATTGCCAATTTCCGCGCAAAATATGCGGGGCTTGCATGATTACATAATCCCCCCATTTTCGTTGCAAAAGACTAACATATCTCAGCAGAAAGTTGAAAAATGTTGCGTTTACTTCACACAAGAGCAGCCATTTTCCCCTGTTGCCATGGGAACGTTATGAAGTGACGTAATTTCACCTACTGAGAACACAATGTTGGGGGAATCACTTTTTTCTCTCTTTTTCATTAAACCGCAGTTTTTGCAAGTTCCCACATATTCCATCGCGTTTTTTAAGAAAACGTGCCGCATGATCAAGGATTTTTGCCCGCAACAATCACAAAAAAACTCTGCGTTTTTCTGGTGGGACTGAAGATGGAATTGTAGTGCAGACTTTCAGCTTTATTTTGAGGGTATTTACATCAAAATTGGAGGAAGGGTTTAGGAATTACACACATTTTCATACACAGTCCCCTTATTTCAAAGTAATTTGCTTTCCAGGCGATGACTGCCTGAAGTCTGGAACCCATAGACATCACCAACTGTTGCGTTTCCTCCTTTGTGATGCTTTGCCAGGCCTTGACTGCAGCTGTCTTCAGCTGTTTGTTTGCAGGTCTTTGTGCCTTAAGTTTTGTCTTAAGCAAGTGGAATGCATGCTCGATCAGATTGAGATCAGGTGATTGACTCGGCCATTGTAGAATATTCCACTTCTTTGCCTTGAAAAACGCCTGGGTTGCTTTTGCAGTATGTTTTGGGTCATTGTCCATCTGTACTGTGAAGTGCCGTCCAATCAACTTTGTTGAATTTGGCTGAATATGAACAGACAGAATGTTCGTATAGACTTCAGAATTCATGCGGCTGCTTCCATCTTCTGTCATATCATCAATGAACACTCAGTGTTTCCCCTATGTTGATTGGCAAGTGGCGCACACAGGAATGGCCACTTGTGCCATGTTATTTGTTAGACTGTCACCTAACCACCTTCATTGAGAAATGCTATGGTGGGAAGACCCTGGCATCCTTTGTCAGCTTTTACTCGCAATTTGAAATATCATTTATTCAGGGTTCGTACACTTTTCCAAGGTCAAATTCAAGCACTTTTCAAGCACTTTCAGGGTCCATTTTAAAGCTTTTTCCAGCACCTTACACCACCGTAAAATACATTCCAATACATAGTCAAAATTATTATTTAGTGTTTTTATCACATTAAAAGAGATAATGCTATAAACAGCCAAAATTGTGTTCCGTAATAGCAGAAGGATCAGATATTTAAGCAAAACATAAGTTTTATTTTTCAAAATGTATCACTGTCTAAGTAGACTTTGCTATCTAACCTGAGTCAGTGTAAAAACAATTACCGCAAACAAAATCACTCGACAGTTTCACTTCACTAGCCCTGAATTATCACCTTTCAAATGTTTAATCTCTTCATGGTTCCTAACATAACACACAGTAAGACAGCTATGGGGAGGAGCACTGAGTGAAGGATCTGAGTCAAGTGACATGCAGCTGGCTCATTCTGGGTTAAATCAGACTAAACCCAGGAAAACAGTTGCTGCTCCCTCTTAGATTATGTTCAAAGTTTATTCTACCCTTAATGTCAGTCTTCTCACACTTTTTTTTTTCTCCCAAATCTAGGGCATGCCGTACAAACTTGTAATGGTTCAGTCATATTGACATGTTTGTCTTCCACCCTACAAAGTTTGGGCTGCCTATGAATAATACTTTTCATTATATTAATGTCCAAATATTGCTTCCCAGATGATGTGATTTCCAGGCTGTAAAACTGAAGAAATTTCAAGGGCTGAAAATATGAAGACATAGGATTTGAACAGACATATTTTACAGGCCTTGGTTTTGGGACACATTCTTGATAGACAAGGTTTGAACAAAATCTGAGACACCAGCCTGATAAATAAACTATATTAATTGAAAATTGAAAAAATGTATTTCATTGCCAACAACATACATTATCTACTTGAATAGAGCAGTGTAAATATTGCATAAGGCCATCCTCAACCTTACAGTAGGCTACTTGTATGACACTCCATCTGACACGATTTCTTTGCACATTGTTCTTTGCCCGCTGGTCAAACTGTGCAGCCTCTGCTCAACCCGTACGGCGGGC